>PISX010008865.1:0-79001 GCA_004024625.1 Mellivora capensis | reverse complement strand
CCTTACTTGCAGTCTTAACTTTTTTTCCCTATTAATTCTGTCTTATTTTCAAGAGTATTTCTCCTAAATCTTTCTCAGTTTAATGAAATGAACTAAAAAACATTATACAAAGAGGCCCTTTTATCTAAGATTCCAGAGGAAAATGGCTATGAAATGCTGAGATTGCTTTAAGTTCAGCATGGTTCCTGCATTAGTATGAACCCACCAACTTTTTTAGAACATTTTAATACATCAGTGAGAACCAAAGTTTTAAATATTCCAAGTCTTCAATTTACTCAATATCTACAGAAGGCAATGAAAAACCTATAAAATAATAATACTATTAACAACCTCAATCTAGGGGTGCCTGGGTGGCTCAGTGGGTTAAAGCCTCTGCCTTCGGCTTAGGTCATGATCCCAGCGTCCTGGGATCAAGTCCCGCATTGGTCTCTCTGCTCAGCAGGGAGCCTGCTGCCCCCCTCTCCTTCTGCCTGCCTCTCTGCCTGCTTGTGATCTCTGTCTGTCAAATAAATAAAACTTAAAAAATACAAAAAACAAAAAACAAAAACAAAAACAACCTCAATTTATGGAACATTTGCTATGTGGCAGGAATTTTGCTAGAAACTTTAATTAAACTAACTCATTTAATTACTATACTAACTACATAACATATACATATCTATGCAAAGAATATATAACTATGTAAAGTATATATAATTAGCACCATTTTAAAACCCAGAAAACCAGGACTGAAAGAAATTATGAGTCTTGCTGAGACCACAACAAATAAGAATTGGAGATGGGAACTAGCTAATGTGTTTACAGATGTAATGAGAACGATGTTTGGTGGTCTGTTATATTGCTTCCACTGCTTATTTCTCATTTTTTTTCTTAATGCATGCACATAATTTATATTTCTTCTTTTTTTGCTTTAGAGTAATGGAATATTAATTAAATGAAAATGACATTGAAGACTTAGTTTTAAAGAAATATGAATATGCCCCACTGTCCACTGTAAAATGTGTCCACTTTTTTACACTTTTTTTCTCTGTCCACTGCCCAGAGAAGTAAAATTCTACAGATTGACAAATTAGAATTCACTCTGGAAACTGAAAAAATATTACCATGTTTTAAATTGGGAAACGTCAGGTACAAGAGAGAACACTAACAGTAGCAACTGAGAGTGCATACGATTGATGAAGAAATGGCCCACATTATAGTCTGAGTGTTATTTGTATCTTGGGAATAGCAAGTCTTGAGTTTATCCATACTTATTTATTTGGAAATTTGTTTATGATGGTTATATAATTTTATAACTGGGGTTACAGTAGTTAATTTAAAGAGCAGAGGCCCCAGAGTTTTGTTTCATTTTCTGAATCCTTATACAAATAATGGAGAGAAGAATGAAATACAACAAAAAATTTCTAGGAATTCCTCAGTGGAAGGCATTATACATTTTTTAAGCTATTTATTAGGAAACAGCAAAAATACCCACAATTCCTGATATAATATTAATGATAGCCAAGTAGCATATATTGAATATTCAGTATATCAGGCAATATGCTAAACATTCAACATTTCTATTTCATATATTCATGAAAATATTGTGCTATTTTTAAGGAATTAACCTCATTTTATTGTTGAGGTAAGTGTCATTTACCAAAGATCATTCACTGTTTCTTGGGGAGTCATAGCTATTATGAACAAATACTGAATTTGAAACTAGGCTATTATCCCCAGGGTTTCCCAAGCAAGTTTTTAAAAGGTAAGCGAAGAAGGGAAGTACACTTTTCTGTGCCAAGGGATTTAAAGACCTGAGGGATTTAAGGACATCCTGTAGCACAAACAGGATTTCTTCTTTGTCCCCTAGTTCTCATACCTTATCCTTAAATTTAAGACATTATGACTCTCTGTCCAGTTATAATTAAAGGATAACCATAGAACTATCAGATCAAGTTATTTTATATTGTTAACCTCTCTTTGAAGAAAAATAAATGAATAAATAAATAATTGATGGCTGAGGTCACAAGCCTGAAGGGGGAAATTGGATAGGTTTGATTACAGAAAAGGTTAGGCTAGAGTATTACGAGTTCATTTTTTGGTGGGCAGAATACAGAGAGAACAGTAATGGTGGAACTTATTATATAGACTTTGAGCTATCTTTTGGGATAAAAAGAACACTGAAAACACTGAAGAGAGAAAACAGCAAACACAAATCTTCTTAACTTCAATATTTTACTGACTAAATAGGGTGACTAGATGCCGTAGTTTGTCTAAGTTATGTACCTGTGGTTACATCATAATTATTAATAGGTTCCCTGTTTACTCTTTCTGAAATATATCATCTGAACAACAAGTTATTCTTTTACTTATTAACTCATGAATAAATGAGGGACACATAACTTGCCTATGGTCAAATAACTTATAAATTATGATGCTTTATATTAAACCAAGAATGTCTGTCTATGCCCCAGAGAGTGTGGGTGGCTCAGCTGGTTAAGCCTCGACTCTGATCTTTTGTTTTCAACTCAGGTCACTCACTGTCATTTTCTTTCTCTTAACCAAAAAAAAAAAAGGAGAGAGAGAGAAATCTATCCACTATCCTCTCTAGCATGTTTGTGGTACATATTATGTGTTTATTCATGCTGTTATCTTTTTTTTTCCTTTTCCTGTCAAAGTATTTTTTTTCCTTCCAAACTCCTCTTAGATGTTCTTCAGAAATTCTTCTCTTATACTTTCCACAATATGTGTTTCACTCAGCCAGCACACTAAAATATTCAGTGTGAAAAGTGCATTGTCTGAAGTTGTCCTCTATGTTTTAGACCCACGACTGATTTTCTTCTTTCTTTCTAAGACCTTCATTTCCATAGCACTCCACAAATCCTTAGAAACTAGTTATATCTCAGCTCCCCCTTTCTTCTTGTAGACAAAGTATGCCATAGCCATAACATTAGGGGCACAACCTTTGGTGAAAGTGACCATTCTCTGGTTCTTTCATTGTGTTTGCTTTATATACACTCTTTAGTTGAAATGTATAAAGAATATGGCTTTACTCATCATGTATGTATGTGGGTTCAACTTGCTTTTGGACCAGGATATAAATCATGGCAGATTTTTTTGTCAACTTTGACCAATCAGCTAGAATGATTTTCCTGGTATGTCCCATAGGTGTGAGTCTGATATTCAAGATGGTGGGATTTGCTATTAGCTCTTTTCTTTTTTTATCTTCTGCTCCTACTCCTTGATTACTCTTTTTTTTTTTTTCTCACAAGTCTCATTAGTTTTTTCTCTCTAGTTTCATCTTGTTTCATTTTTCCTTCCCTTCTCCTATGATCCTCTGTCTTATTTCTCAAATTCATCATATCAGTGAGATCATATGATAATTGTCCTTCTCTGATGGACTTATTTCACTTAGCATAATACCCTTAAGTTATATCCATGTTGTTGTAAATGGCAATTTTTTTTTTCTGGCTGCATTCCTTTATCACTCTTAATTTTGCTAATACTCTTCCTATTTACTAAATAGAGGTAAAACTAATGACGTTCTGTTATTTTTCTATGGTGTCTTCTAAGAGATTATGCAAACCCATGGTTTTAGCAATCACTTCTAAGAGGATGACTACTGTGTCTTATACTTTCAGAATTGTTTCTTTCTCCTGAGCATCATCTCCAAATTTCTAGCTGTCCTTTTAGATACCGGAACATAGACATACTCTTAAAAAAACCAGCATGAAAATTATAAATACTCTAAAAGTTAAAAATAATATGTCCTTCCCAGCGTGTAATTTATAAACAATACTATATTGTACAGTACATGTAAGGGAATAAAAAAAAATTGTGATTGTCCCCATATAGTGACTAATTTGCTGCTTTAATAAGCTATCAAAAATGCTTCCAAAATATTATTATTTTTTTAAAATATTTTGGTGGCCCTCTCTCACTAAACCCTAATCGTACACCCAGACTGTGCATCATTACCTTTCAGAGGGAATTTATTGTCTTCCTATGCACCCCATTTTTGGCATTGTATTTTCATGATCCTCATTATCTAGAAGTAAAATCTTGGTTTTATTTATCTTCTCAATTTTATAAAAACCACCTTGACTAACTTCCTATGTTTCTTCCATCTTTCTTCTTATTTCCTTTCTGTAATACTGTTGAATATCAAGATAATGCTAACAGTTATTAAAGATACACCCCCAAAATCTTAGTGCTTAAAATAATAAAAAAATATTATTCATTAATGAAAATTCTAAAATGAACTCTGCTAATTGGTGACAGGAAGTAGAACATGTAGTTATTAATACACTCAGATTTTAGTCATACTGCCATTTTTGATATAAGGCTTCTAAGATCACCCTGGGTATGGATTATAGAGCAGGAAGGTAGAATAATGACAAAGGATCCATTTCTAAGAAGAAATTTTATTTATAAACCATCCTACAAATGATGAAAATAAAATAAGTACTTAATTCAACTTTATACATATCTAACAATGAAAAATATATTTCCATAATTATTTTTTGTTTCTAATCCAACATCTTATGTTCCCTTTGTTTTGGGGAGAAAATATTATTTCACAAGGCTGATGTGTTTTTGAGAGAGAAAAAAATATTAAAATTATCTTAATGTGTTCTGGAGTCATACTTTAGCTGGTACAAGGTCAAACATTGCCTTGGAGATGAGGCATTTCATAAAGCCACCGTGGATTTCCCTCTTTACCAAATCTGAATGGAAGGTAAACCTTTTCCATAAATTCATTGGTGAATTTGGTAAAGTGTTTAGAATTTTATCATATATATATTTATTTTTGTTTGTTTGTTTGTCTGCATAATAAATTGCACATTTATGTATGTATCCCAGCAATTTTTTGTCTCATTTTCTGAATCGTAATTTTAAAAGAGTTTCATCAATATGATCCAACTCTGTGACCAGAAGAAAAGTGAAATAGGCTTGGTGAACATAGCCAAGTTTCTTCACTCCTGCCTTATTTCTGGTACTTGTTAACTTTTGCCTTTTAAGTAATGTCTTTTTTGCCTATCCTACTTCTAACTATTCCTCTATTTACCATTTCTACAGAGAGATTCCATATACATAACTAGAAATTAAAGGCCTTTACAAATTTGCCTAATACACATGATTCACATTTTCCAGGTTCAGTTCCCACTTTTGTTTGTTTTGCATTCAAGTCTTTAATCAAAGTATACTCCATTATTTCTTGTGCATACATAAACTTTACCATCCTCCTTCCTTTTCTTGTATAATACTAATATTGCCTGGAAGAAGTGGCACAAATGGCATTTCTCTTATGAAACGATCCTGGTTTGCCTTACCCTCCTTTATTCTCTCACAGCAACTTATTTACATGTCAATTATAGAAATATAGTACATACCATAATTTCTTTCTCTTCCACTGAAGTGTAAGCTTCATGATGGCTTACCAAAATTGGTTACTATTACAGTATAAGAGTGACTGCCTGAGAGGTATTTATTATAGCAAACTAAATAGGAAAACACTTTGTAAATTATAAAGTGTCATAAAAATATTTTAACATCTTGTGTAAATTTACTTTTTTAAAGTTTGCCTAACTTCCTTAAGCCTCAGTTCCTTCATTGTAAGTATAATTATGACCATTATCTCCAAGGGTGTGGTAGAAAATAAAGCAAAAACAAAACACTGAACAAAACAAAATAAACTTTTAAACATTTATTTATTTGAGGGGGTTGGGAAGGGGAGAGGGAGAGAGAGAGAATTTCAAGCAGACTCCATGCTGAGCACAGAGCCAGATGCAGGGCTCTATCTCAGGACCTTGAGATCATGACCTGAGCTGAAACCAAGAGCAGGACCCTTAACTGATTGAGCCACCGAGGCGCCCCTGCCCTTCCCTCCAACACACACACACACACACACACACACACACACACTCTCTCTCACAAATTAAAGTGCTTTTGATAGAACCTAGAAAAAATTCTCAAAAAATGTCAATTGGTTTAATCATTTAGTATTTTATACTCTATATATGGTGGTTATATATACCTAAATAAGTGTGGCTCTTGGAAGTAGAGATACATTTCCTAGGTCTGGAACAGGATCTAGTAATTTCTTTGATAAGGCAGACAATCTTTCCATTATAAGCCCTTTCAGAATATATTTTGAAAGGTATTTAGGAGCTTCAGCCAAACATCAAATAAAAGACTACCCACTTAGAGAATGTGAGTCCTTTTGAGTTTTTAACATTTATGTTCTGTGGACTATACATACTGTCAGCTTGTTTCAAGGTACAATTTTGTGTTATTAAATATCTCTTCCACACTCATCATTATCATTATAATTATCATCATACTAGTACTTGATAGTAGAGAATTAAGGCAATTAGACCAGAGAAGTGTGTTACATACAAACCAATAAAAGGGGCACTGTGAGTCCTGATGTTCTTTCTAGTTGACTCTTGAGTTCCAAAATTCAATTAAAAGTTTACAAAACTTTGCATGCAAAAAGAACTAATTATCAAGAAATCAAGGTAACTGCAGTATCAGAAAATCAGTATGTCGATTTTCTATAAACATTGTTTATTTTTTTTTCTTACAGTCCACAATAATAGGAAATTGAAAGTACATAATCATATATATATATATATATATATTTATATGTGTATGTGTACATTCCTCAACATTAAAAGAAAACACCCTTTTTTTCCCCAAATTTGAAATTCAACACCTATATATACAGAAACACACATAATCTGCCTGTAGATGTTCAATTGTTTGAAATCTTTCTATGGAGAAATTTCATAAAGGTACAAAGAGTTAGGTAGATTAAAAATTAAAGTGGTGAGGGACGCCTGGGTGGTTCAGTTGGTTGGGCGGCTGCCTTCGGTTCAGGTCATGATCCCAGCGTCCTGGGATCGAGTCCCACATTGGGCTCCTTGCTCGGCAGGGAGCCTGCTTCTCCCTCTGCCTCTGCCTGCCACTCTGTCTGCCTGTGCTCGCTCACTCTCTCTCCCTCTCTTCCTGACAAAAAAAAAAAAAAAAAAAAAAAAAATTAAAGTGGGGAAAAAAAGCCATGGAGGACTTTTCTATTCCTTAGTTATAACTATGTACTACCATTCTGAACTACCCTCTCTCCACATTTCATTCATTTAAGGCTTTGGAGAAACAACAACAACAACATACAGAGAAGTTCAAAAGAAAGAATAATAGATCAGTAATAAATAGCAACAACAAAAAAAGGAAATCATTTGTTTATGGATGAATATTTAAAACAAAAGATCAGAAAGTTACCAAATTAACAGGAATATTATTTCATAATTCTCATTGTCCACACATAGGGCCAGCTCCATGGGCCTGTGACTGTGTAATTTTATAGGACTCCTAGCTTAGAAAGTTCACATTCTTGGTTTCAAGATTTGCTGGTACCATCTTAAAAGTCTGAAAATATTTTTAACAAGAGGCTTTACACTTTCATTTTGTAGCAGGCCCTGCAAATTATGTACACAGTCCTATCCACAATTATAAGAGACACCTATTTGTGCGGTAGGCCAATTCACAGAAATTCCTCAGAATTCAAACAGCTTTCATAATCTGGGATGGGCTCCTGAAAAACCTTATATCCTACAAAATTCAAATTGTTTGGCTATAGTAATTTGATTAATAATAACCTATGTGCATTATTTAATTAACTATAAAACAAAGAAAAAAATATGTGTTTTTGTTGCATAATAATGGACCAGAGCACACAAAATAGTGAATTGGCATAAAATGTTTAAAAGAAAAATCCTATAGACAGTACATTAGTAATAAAAAAAAAAAGTAGCTGAGAAAATGGTGAAATATTTTCCATGGTATATGAATTCAAGGAAGTGAATATTTCTAGTTCTCATCATAAATTTTATCTCTAGTGTCTCAGATATTTCTAAAATTTTCAGGAACACTATAGTTACACCAGTAATAAAATTCTTCAAAAACTTAGTAAGTTTTTTTGTTTTGTTTTGTTTTGTTCTTAATTTTAATGGAAGTCCAAGTTCACAACCTCAATCATGGAGATCACCACAGACAAAGATTTAAATTGAGATACCTAGTCTTAAATTTCAACACTTCCCTTTCTGATATTTTAGTTTTTACCTCATAGCTTGCTGAATGTCTGAATCTTACCCAGTTTGATTTCAGAAAGCTGTGTTTACCAAATAGCACTTTGCACAATAGACGCTGACTGTTGAAAACAATGTTTGCTTTACTTTTTTAAACCTCAAAAAAAAAAAATAGAAAACTGAATATGTGTTGGATATGACAGAGGAAAAACAGTTCTCTACACGATTTTACTTCCTTCTTTAAAACACAGATCTAAAAGAATATTTTCAAGTTTCTCAGCAGATTGATGACTGTGAGGCTATAAATTAGGGAAGTGAAGACATTTAAATTAGCTCCAAAAACATTAGGATCTTGATGGACAAAGAGTGAAAGGAATTTTAGCCAGATGGCCCCGGGGGTGGGAGGGTTGGGGAAGAGAGAGAGACAGACAGAGGAAAATCTCCTGGGAGTGGAAATACTTAGTCCCTGATCTATCAGTTTGGACAAGCATATTTTAATTTGGACATATGTATATGTGTGAAAGTTTCCTTGACTTATTATAATTTCTTTTCAAACCAAATTGCCATCCTGCTATACTGTACATTTAGTGAATTGGTTCCTGGGACTATTTTGTGTCTCTCAGTGCTGTGGTCCTGAATCATTCCTTTTGGTGATCTACCTTTGTCAGGAACAGCTTTAATTTTTTTTCCTTTTATTGAGCATTTCTTGACTCAATTTAATGAACAGCACTTGCAAGAACAGAACTGAGTGGCCTTTCTAATGGACTCTCACCTGGTGCAGAGATGTTGCTATAACTTTTTGACATCCAGTACTGTGGAGCTCAGAATTCTTAACACTTTTGATAGATTTTCTGACATCTATCAGTTTGGAGGAAAACTGAATTCAAGCCTACAGTGGCAAACTAGGAAGTCTAACACTAGGAAGTTATTAACTCAAATCCAAATCCAAGAACTGTAGTTTCCTCTCATAGAGGATGTCATAAATAAAATCATATTTATTCTAAGTTATAAAATAAGCCAATCACTGAAACCCAGATCTATGGGTAACTGTGACAGAAAAAAAAGAAATAAAATAAATTCACACATATACCATCAATTCATAGCTTATTTCCAGCTGAAAGAATTTTCATGCTACCTTTGTTATAGAAACTTCCACATTATAAAGAAAATGTTTTGAAAACTAATAAGTAATGATAAGTAATAAGGGTGATAAAATCAAATGGCTGCCTTGTCAATTTATTACTAACTGTATTTTAGTGGAATGTTAACAACAAAAATAAATATATCTAATCATCTTGTGACTTTAACACAAGTGAAACTTACTTTTCTTGGGTGTGAGAAACTGTCAGATATGCATGGTGAAAAATAAAGGTGAGAACTCTTTGATTATAGTGACTATATTGACCTCAAAGGTGAAAGAGGAAGGTACAGTCCTGTCTTTACTACTGGAAGTTATCTTCCTAATCCTTACAGAAAAGATGAAGGAGGTGGAAGTGGGTTTTTTTTTCTTAGTTTTACCAAAGAACTTAAGATACTAGTAATTGGCTATTCCCTAGCAAGTTGTTTAGAATAAGGGATAAGATGTCTTAAATTCACCAGTCTTCAGCTACTTCAAAAATATTACTCTGTTCACCTGTCTCTGATATATAAGGCTGAGCATAAAGAGATCCTAGAATGGGAAGAAAATTCAACAATGAAGTTCAATACTGGGTTGCTTTATATCTAGAAGATTCATACAATTAATTTAAATATTAAAGTTACACTGCTCCAGAATCAGTGAAAGATTAGGAATATAGCAATGCAGTGGGATCTGAGCTGAAGTGGGTATTTACATAGCATTAAATGGCTCTCCTAATGTAATTTCCTTAACAGCAGCATCCTAAGTGAGCTCTGAAATCAGTGTAGATCACAGCTACTGCTGGGAAAAATTGTTTGATGGCAATTCTACCTTCATTGCTAATTCATACTTCTAGATTAACTTTTTTCTGGAAGTTATTTAGTGACACTATCCTCCTTATATATAAATTGTGGCCAAGCCAGATGTGTTTTCCCCTACTCTGCTCTATGTAACAGGAATGCTAACTCTGTATTTCCCAGGCAACACAATCATCTGGTTCTGGTGATTTGGAACAATGGAAGGCATAGATAGGAAAGAATAAAAGAAAATATAGGATACTCACCCTCATACCTTCCTAGGCGTTGAGCAGTGTTCTAGCATCTTCAACTTTCAGAATATGTTCACATGACTGGAGATGTATGTAGATAAATGTTAACACTGACCTATGGCTTGAGTTAAACCTCCTCTTCATTTTATCCCTCCTAACTGGTAGTGGCTTTCTGTTTAATTTTCAGTTTCTCTATCATCTATGTAAACAAATTAAAAGTCCTCTTGTTGGAAATACTTGAAGTGGTCTCTACTATTTTGGTAGTCTGGAATGATTTAAAATGTAGGGATTTATCATCAATACAGTCTTATAATTTACATAACTAGGCTCATGTTAATATGTGTAACTGATATCTGAGTCCTTCCTGCTCTTAAGATCTAGATGTCATTAGCTCAAAGTTCTATTGCACTGTTAAGGGAAGGTCCAATATTCCTCCTAGGATGTCTTTAAATTTCTGGGGTTCTCTGTGCAGTGAACTCTAGCTCAGAGCTCCACCTCCTGCTGAATTATTTAAGCCTATTAATTGTCTTTCAGTTGAACAGGTGCTGTCTGTATTTGGACTAACTACTCAGAATTGGAATCAGTCCATTCTGTGAATTGTATACACATTACCAAAAAAAAAAAAAAAGAAAGAAAGAAAGAAAAAACTTCAAAATATTGGGAAAATGATATGAACAAACCACCCAATATCACTCCCATTATGCTTCTGTAGGAAATTATCTCTTTCTCTTTTTCCTGTATCCCATTTTCTATCCTCTCTAGCTTCAGTACATTTCCTCCCAAATAGCCTCATTTGTATATCACTATTTTCCCTCTCTTTTCCAAAACATATAACTTCCAAAGTTGACGATAAAACTACCTTGACATCTACAATTTAATATTGCTATTCAGTGATAGATATATTTAGTTCAAGTCACAATTTTTTTTCAATTATTTTTATTAACATATAATGTGTTATTTGGTCCAGGGATACAGGTCTGTGAATCATTAGGCTTACACATTTCACAGCACTCACCATAGCACATAGCCTCCCAATGTCCATAACACAACCACCCTATCCCTATCCCCCTATACCCCAGCAAACCTTAGTTTGTTTGTGAGATTAAGAGTCTCTTAGGTTTGTCTCCCTCCTGATCCCATCTTGTTTCATTTTTTCCTTCCCTACGCCCACAACCCCCCACCCTGCCTCTCAAATTTCTCATATCAGAGAGATCATATGATAATTGTCTTTCTATGATTGACTTATTTCATTCAGCATAATACCCTCTAGTTCCATCCATGTCATTGCAAATGGCAAGATTTCATACCTTTTGAAGACTACATAGTGTTCCTGTGTGTGTGTGTGTACACCATATCTTTATAAATTCATCTGTTGACAGAAATCTAGGTTCTTTCCATAGTTTGGCTATTGTGGATATTGCTGTTATAAACATTCAGATGCACATGCCTCTTCGGATCACTACATTTGTATCTTTAGGGTAAATACCCAGTAGTGGGATTGCTGGGTTCTAGGGTAGCTCTATTTTCCACTTTTTAAGGAACCTCCATGCTGTTTTCCAGAGTGGCTGCACCAGCTTGCATTCCCACCAACAGTGTAGGAGGATTCCCCTTTCTCCACATCCTTGCCAGCATCTGTCATTTCCTGACTTGTTAATTTTAGCCTTTCTGACTGATGTGAGGTGGTATCTCATTGTGGTTTCAATTGTATTTCCCTGATGCCAAGTGGTGTGGATCACTTTTTCATGTGTCTGTTGGCCATCTGGATGTCTTCTTTGCAGAAATGTCTGTTCTGGAGGGCACATATTACATGAAACACTGGGTATGGTGCATAAACAATAAATTTTGGAACACTAAAATAAAAATAAAATAAAATAAAATAAAATAAAATAAAATAAAATAAATGTCTGGTTCATGTCATCTGCCCATTTCTTGATTGGATTATTTGTTCTTTGGGTGTTGAGTTTGATAAGTTCTTTAAAGATTTTGGATACTAGCCCTTTATCTTATATGCCCTTTGCAAATATCTTCTCCCATTCTGTCAGTTGTCTTTTGGTTTTGTTGATGGTTTTCTTTGCTGTGCAAAAGCTTTTGATCTTGATGAAGTCCCAATAGTTCATTTTTGCCCTTACTTCCTTGGCTTTGGCAATATTTCTAGGAAGAATTTGCTGCAGCTGAGGTCAAAGAGGTTGCTGCCCATGTTTTCCTCAAGGATTTTGAAGGCTTCCTGTCTCACATTGAGGTCTTTCATCCATTTTGAGGTCTATTTTTGTGTGTGGTGTAAGGAAATGGTCCAGTTTCATTTTTCTGCATGTGGCTGTCCAGTTTTCCCAACACCATTTGTTAAAAAGACTGTCTTTTTGTCCAATGGACATTCTTTCCTGCATTGTCGAAGATTAGTTGACCATAGAATTGAGGGTCCATTTCTGGGATCTCTATTCTGTTCCATTGACTTTTGTGTCTGTTTTTGTGCCAGTACCATACTGTCTTGATAATTACAGCTTTGTAATAGAGCTTAAAGTCTGGAATTGTGATGCTGCCAACATTGATTTTCTTTTTCAACTTTCCTCTGGCTATTTGGGGTATTTTCTGGTTCCATGTAAATTTTAGGATTATTTGTTCCATTTCTTTGAAAAAATTGATTGTATTTTAATAGGGATTGCATTAAATGTGTAGATTGCTTTAGGTAGCATAGACATTTTCACAATATTTGTTCTTCCAGTCCATGAGCATGGAAGCTTTTTTTTTTTAATTTCTTTGTGTCTTTTTCAAATTCTTTCATGAGTATATTATAGTTTTCTGCATACAGATTCTTTGCCTCCTTGCTTAGGTCTATTCCTAAGTATCTTATGATTTTGGGTGCAACTATAAATGGGATCGACTCCTTAATTTCTCTTTCTTCTGTCTTGCTGTTGGTGTGTAGAAATACAATTGACTTTTGTGCATTGATTTTGTATCCTGATGCTTTACTGAATTCCTGTATCAGTTCTAGTAGTTTTGGAGTGGAGTCTTTAGGGTTTTCCACATAAAGTATCATCATCTGCAGAGAGTGAGAGTTTGACTCCTTTTTTGCTGATTCAGATGCCTTTTATTTCTTTTTGCTGTCTCATTGCCGAGGCTAGGATTTCTAGTACTACGTTGAATAGCAGTGGTGATAGTGGACATCCCTGCTGTGTTTTCCTGACCTTAGGGGGAAAGCTCTCAATTTTTCTCCTTTGAGAATTATATTTGCTGTGGGTTTTTCATAGATGGCTTTGGTGATATAGAGGTATGTACCCTCTAACCCTACACTTTGAAGAGTTTTGATCAAGAAAGGATGCTGCACTTTGTCAAATGCTTTTTCAGCATCCATTGAGAGTATCATATGGTTCTTATTCTTTCTTTTATTAATGTGTTGTATCACATTGATTGATTTGTGGATGTTGAACCAACCTTATAGCCCAGAGATAAATCCCACGTTATCATGGTGAATAATCTTTTTAATGTACTGTTGGATCCTATTAGCTAGTATTTTGGTGAGAATTTTTGCATCTGTGTTCATCGAGGATATTAGTCTATAATTCTTCTTTTTAATGGGGTCTTTGTCTGGTTTGGGGATCAAGGTCATGCGGCCTCATAAAACGAGTTTGGAAGTTTTCCTTCCATTTCTATTTTTTGGAACAGTTTCAAGAGAATAAGTATTAATTCTTCCTTAAATGTTTGGTAGAATTCCCCTGGGAAACTGTCTGGCCCTGGGGTCTTGTTTGTTAGGAGATATTTAATGACTGCTTCAATCTCCTTACTGGTTATGGTTCTGTTCAGGTTTTCTATTTCTTCCTGGTTCAGTTTTGGAAGTTTGTATGTTTCTAGGAATGCATCCATTTCTCCCAGATTGTCAAATTTGCTAGTGTATAGTCGCTCAAAATATGTTTTTATAATTGTTTGTATTTCTTTGGTGTTGGTTGTGACCTCTCCTCTTTCATTCATGATTTTATTTATTTGGGTCCTTTCTTCTTTTTGCTAAGTCTGGGCAGGGGTCGATCAATCTTACTAATTCTTTCAAAGAACAAGTTCCTAGTTTCGTTGATCTGTTCTATGGTTCTTTTGGTTTCTATTTCATTGGTTTCTGCTCTGATCTTTATTATTTCTCTTCTCCTTCTGGGTTTAGGCTTTCTTTGCTGTTCTTTCTCTTGCTTCTTTAGATGTAGGATTAGGTTGTATATTGAGAACTTTCTTGTTTCTTGAGAAAGGCTTGTGTATTGCTATATACTTTCCTCTCAGGACTACCTTTGCAGGATCCCAAAGATTTTGAACAGTTGTGTTTTCATTTTCATTTGTTTCCATGACTTTTTAAAATTTTTCTTTAATTTCTTGGTTGAGCCATTGATTCTTTAATAGGATGCTCTTTAGCCTCCATGTATTTGAGTTCTTTCCAATTTTCTTCTTGGGGTTAAGTTCTAGTTTCAAAGCATTGTGGTCTGAAAATATTCAGGGAATGATCCCAGTCTTTTGGTACTGGTTGAGACCTGTTTTGTGACCCAGGATGTGATCTATTCTGGAGAATGTTCCATGTGCACTAGAGAAGACTGTGTATTCTGTTGCTTTGGGATGGAATGTTCTGAATATATCTGTGATGGCCATCTGGTCCAGTGTGTCATTTAAGGCCTTTATTTCCTTGTTGATCTTTTGTTTAGATGATCTGTCCATTTCAGTGATGTGGGTTTTAAAGTCCCCTACTATTATTGTATTATTGTCCATGTGTTTCTTTGATTTTGTTATTAATTTGTTTATATAATTGACAGCTTCCATGTTAGGGGCATAGATATTTAAAATTGTTAGATCTTCTTGTTGGACAGACCCTTTAAGTATGGTATAGTCTTCTTCCCCATTGCTTATTATAGTCTTTGGCTTAAAATATAATTGATCTGATATAAGGATTGCCACTCCAGCTTTCTTTTGATATCCATTAGCATGGTAAATTGTTTTCCACCTCCTCACTTTAAATATGGAGGTGTCTTTGGGTCTAAAATAAGTTTCTTATAGACAGCATATTGATGGGTCTTGCTTTTTTATCCATTCTGATACCTCATGTCTTTTGATTGGAACATTTAGCCTATTTACATTCAGGATAACTATTGAAAGATATGAATATAGTACCACTGTATGACCTGTAAGGTGACTGTTACTAATATTGTCTCTGTTCCTTTCTGGTCTATTACTTTTAGGGTCTCTGTTTGCTTAGAGGACCCCTTTCAATATTTCCTTTCAGGCTGGTTTGGTGTTTGCAAATTCTTTTAGTTTTGCTAAAAGCAAAACTTTTTATCTCTCCTTCCTTTTATCTCTCCTTTTTATCTCTCCTTCTATTTTTAATGACAGCCTGGCTGGATATAGTATTGTTGGCTGCATATTTTTCTCACTTAGTGCTGTGAATATATCATGCCAGTCCTTTCTGGCCTGCCAGGTCTCTGTGGATAAGTCTGCTGTCAATCTAATACTTCTACCATTGTATGTTACAGACCTATCATCCCAAGCTGCTTTCAGTATTTTCTCTTTGTCACTAAGACTTGTAAATTTTACTATTAGATGACAGGGTGTGGACCTATTTTTATTGATTTTAAGGGGAGGTTCTCTGTGCCTCCTGGATTTTGATGCTTGTTCCCTTTGCCATATTAGGGAAATTCCCTATTATAATTTGCTCCAATATACCTTCTGTTCCTCTCTCTCTTTCTTCTTCTTCTGGGATCCCAGTAATTCTAATATTGTTTCATCTTATGGTATCACTTAATCTCTCAAATTCTCCCCTCATGGTTCAGTAGTTGTTTGTTTCTCTTTTGCTCAGCTTCTTTATTCTCTGTCATTTGGTCTTCTATATCACTAATTCTCTCTTCTGCCTTATTTATCCTAACAGTAAGAGGCTCCATTTTTTTTTATTGCACCTCATTAATAGTTTTTTTTTTTTAATTTCAACTTGGTTAGATTTTAGTTCTTTTATTTCTCCAGAAAGGGATTCTCTGATATCTTCCATGCCTTTTTTTGAGCCCAACTAACACCTTGATAATCATCATTCTGAACTCTAGTTCTGACATATTACCATTGTCCATATTGATTAGGTCCCTAGCTGTTGGTATTGCCTCTTATTCTTTTTTTTTTGTGGTGATTTTTTCCACCTTGTCATTTTATCCAGATAAGACTACATGAATGAAAGAATAAAATACTAAAGGGTGGCAAAGACCCCAGAAAAATATATGCTAACCAAATCAGAAGAGACCTGAAACTGTGGGGAGGTGAAAGGCGGAAATTTTTAAAAAATGAAATATATATATATATACATATATATGTGTGTGTATATATATACATATATATATGTATATATATATAAATGAATAGAACATAGCCATCCACTTGATTTTGGATATATTTTGGTTTCTTAGAAGAATCTACCTTCTAAAATTTTAAAGAAAAACTTGTATATATATATACCAAAAATAAGGGTAAACATGATGAAGGGATGGAATATGACTGTAAGGATGTAAATTTAAAAAGATTCCAAAAGAAGGAATTGATAAGATAAGTTGGTTGGAAAAAGAAAAAAAAAAGAGAGAGAGAGAGAAAATGTGATCAGGCTGGAGCTATATTTAGGGTATATTTTGATCTATTAGAAGAAATTATACCCCCAAATTTTAAAGAAAATAAAAACCTATATGTATAAGAAAAATAAGGTTAAATACAATGAAGGGATAAAATATGACTATAACGATGAAAAAATTTTTTTAACATTTTATTTATTCTTTTGACAGACAGAGATAACAAGTAGGCAGAGAGGCAGGCAGAGAGAAGGGGGGAAGCACGCTCCCTGCCGAGCAGAGAGCCCAATGAGGGCCAATCCCAGGACCCTGGGATCATGACATGAGCCAAAGGCAGAGGCTTTAACACACTGAGCCACCCAGGCACCCCAACAATGAAAATTTAAAAATATTTTTTAAAATATATTGATAAGATAAAATAGTTATAAAACATTAATAGAGGAAAGAGGGAAAGTTACAAAAAATAGACTAAGGAAAAATAAAATGTAAAAAATTTAACTTTGGAAGACTAAAGGATCATGAGAAAAAAGCCATGAATTCTATGTGTAACTTTCCCCTAGCTCTGGAGTTTCACCTTTCTCATTGATCGGTTAGCTTTTTCTTTGCTGGATGTTCTTGGTGATCTTCTGTGGGAGGGGCCTGTTGCAGTGATTCTGAAATGTCTTTGCCAGAGGTGGAATTGCACCACCATTGCTGTGGGCCAGTAACCTGCTTGGGTTCACTTGGTATCTTTCGTTCCCTGAATGCTATCCATAGAGCCTGGAGGATGGGGATGAAAATGGCGGCCTCCCAGTCTCAGACCCAGAGGAGTCACGATCTCGGGGCACAGTCCTCAATGTGCCCTCAGAGAAAAGCAGCCAATTCCTCCTGTCTCCCTGGTCTCCAGCCACGCTCCCTGCTCACCTGGCCTGTGACCGAGCATTCCTATTCTGGAGCACGACCTCGTTTGGAGTCTCCAAACCCAGCAGATTCCTGCCACATGTGCTCCCATACCACTTCTCGTGGAGGAGGAAGGAAGGGGTCTCCCTGGATCTGCCACTTGTGGGGTCCCTGCTTGAAGAGCTGTAGCCCAACTGTGCCTTGGATCACAGTTTAAGGTAACCCTGAGTTGAGAGCCCACTCCTTGGCTCTATCTCTGCAACTGGCTTCCCCACTTCAATACCTGGCAGCTCTGCCACACTCAGACACCCCTGGTCTTTCTGTGACCCCATGGGTCCTGAGACCACACTGTCTCTGTGAGGGCTCCACCCCCACTTAGTGTCTGGAGCGATGTCCCTCAGTGGAGCAGAATTCTGAATGTTCTGATTTTGTGCTCCACTGCTCCACTGCTTGCTGGGAGCCGGCTCCTCTCATCGCGGTCTATCTTCCTGTGTATTGCCTTGAATTCATTTCTCTGCACATCCTACCTTTCTGAAAGTGGTCAATTTTCTGTTCCTAGATTGTTTCTCTTCTCCTCTTCTATCTCCTGTTGAGTTTGTAGGTGTTCATAATGGTTTGAACTCCTGGGACCTAATGCCATTTCAGTCTCCTACTCCTCCACCATCTTGGTTCCTCGCTCAAGTCACAAACATCTAATTGCTATTTTAATTATAGGTTTTGCTTTTGCTTTTTTGAATTCTATATATAGCAAGAGCACAATTTGTCTGTTTTGCCTTATTTCATCCAAATGAGATGCATGCTTGGGATTTAGTGTAAAGCAAGATCTTTTATCATATAGGAGTTTTCAATGTGTATTAGTTGTTTATTGCTACATAACAAATTATCTCAAACCACAGTGATTTTAACAATAGGATTTATTATTTAATAACATTTTAGGTCAGGAATCAAGGTCTGACTTAGCTGGATATCCCATCCAAAGGTGTTTTGGAAAATTGCAATCATGTCAAGGCCCTACTGGAGAAGGTTCTGCTTCAAGTTTATTCATGTTCTGGGTTGCAGGATTCAGTTCCTTATGGACTTTTTTATTAAGGCCTTAGCTTTTCACTGACTGATGGCCAGAGGCTGCCCTTACTCAATTCCCTCACATGTTGGTTTCTACAGAAGGCATTTGTAGAGTAAGCAAGTGAAAGAGCCAGAGAAAGTGTACTAGCAAGAGAGAAGTCATGGTCCCTTCTACCTTAATCTCTAAAGTGACTTGTCATCATTTTTATTGCACTCTGTGCATTAGAGACAAGTCACTAGGTAAAACCCACACTGAAAGAGAACATAACGAGTGAATACCAGGAAGCTGGGATCATCAGGAGCCATTTTAGAAGTTGGCTACCACAGACAATTAGAAATAAACAGGAAATTATAAAACAATGGGATAATAGTATGTCAAAATTTAATATTTATTTATGGAGAAAATCTGAGAGGAGTGGCTAATGGGAGTCTTCCAGTTTATATCTGATACATTTTTGTGGTTCACATTAACACATATTTTGACTTTTTAAAAAATTATGTTGAGTACAGAGAATGTTTAGGTGATGATATAATGAACTGTTTTTTCCTTATATAGAACTCTTATTAAAGTAAAAATGATATCTTATTGTCCCAAAGCTACTTTTTATATAAAACATGGAGAATGGACCTTGGAGAACTATGAGTGTATTTAAAGAGATTGGTTAAAGGGCTACACCTGCATTCCCAAGTGGGTATCAGTAGAGCCTGAGCTTCAGTAATTTTTACAGGAAAGGACAAAGGTGGATAGATTCAAGATCAAGTTAGAAAGGAAGACCTGATAAGAAAAGGAAAGAAAGAAAGACTTCCAAGTTTCTGACTTGTATCCTTTCCTGGTTGTCATAGGTTTCATTTATATCTGAAACAAATGAGTAGGTTTAGGACTGGAGGGTGGAAATGATGAATTCTATTTTTGAAAGTTTAAGTGTGAGATATCTATAGGACACACAAATGGAGATGGAATGAGATTAAATATAGATTTGGGACTCAGGAAATATGATATGGAAAGATAACAGAAGTTATTGTTATATATGTATGCACAGAAACACTAGTTTATAATCACTGTCAAAGAAAATTAAGTTCCTTTCCTCTATAGAAATAATCCGTTCTTACAAGTCTGCATTTTCTGGCAGTAGCATTAAAAAAAAAAAAAAAAAGCAAGTAGCAAATATATTTTAGTCCAATTTTAGCTTTTTTTTTTTATTACACTGATATAATAATTTGAAACAGTTCCTTTAGGTAAAAGCATGGAAGGACTTTCCTTGGAAAATGATTGGCTTCTGCAGTTTCCTTTCTGTCAAGAGTGGCTCTCTCCAATACAATTTACAATTGCTAGATTTAAAATATTGCTGAATTCTCAATACTTTTTATCATTATATATTTTAGTAGTCACTCAAACATATTAAATAGAAAGAAGTTTGTTTAAATTTGTTGAGAATTCTGTTATAGTGTTACCCAGACTTCTCATTTTCAAAACATATCTGAACTGAGTCCCATTTCCTCTGGCTTAGCTCTCTGAAGCAAACTAATGTGATAAAATTTTCCCTGCTAAGGTGTTAATGAATGATAATGAAGTCAGTGACTCCCCCATTTAGGCATTTTATTTGCATTTTTAAAGCACTATTTTAGAGGTATAAGATCTTAAAAAAACTAAATGAAACAATAAGTAAGAATGACAGACAACTATGAGAGGACATGTGGAGCTCTCAGCATACAGAACTGTCTTTGCTCTTATACCTAGACTCAGCCTGGACTATAGTATATTTGGTTTGCCTAGAAGAAGTACTCTTCTCAAACTTGTATAAATTTGGACTCCAAAAAATGTTGCCTAAAAATGCAAGAACAGAGGAACAATGATTTTTCACTCATATTTGCCTGTCAATGTCAGTGGTGAAACAGAGGATTGTGTTCACCTTTAACATAATAACATTACAGCCACACGAAGTACTCTGCAATAATCCCTACAGTATTTCTAACTCACTGAGGATCTATAATACATTTCAGGTCTAAGATCAAAGTGAAATAAATATGTGACTGTTCTGCTATAAACTAGCCCAGCATGCTAAATAGTATTGATCTCTTTAAGCCTAGATTTTAGTTTAGTTGTGAGGCTGAGCCTTTGTTATGAATATAGACTTATATCCTTCAAACATCAGATATATCATTTGTGCGCTGAGTGGAAGAAACTGTATTTGGGCCCATATTCATTGTATAAATTTACAACAAAAGACTATGTTTTCTGTGCATGTTATTATGATATCATATATATGTATGCACATGGCACACAGTGAATGAACCTTTCCTCCACCTTTTGACTTTTATAACATAGAGGAAGTTATGCAGGCAATGAGAGTACTCAGATAATACTGAAAATAATCAGATAAAATATTGCCTTCGCTTCATTGAGAGAAACTTATGTAGGTCATAAAAATATTCAGATAAAACACTGAAAACACAAACATGCAATTTCTGGCAAATGGATCCACTTCTATACAAATAATCCTAGTTGTAAATAATTCTTCAGTTAATACTGTATATTTAACTGATACTTTATACAATTACTCATTTTATAATTCGTTTTTTAATGAGTTTTTTTTTCACATTTTCACCCCTTTGACTTTCTTCATATTCCTATGTAAACTGATATGTATTGTCTTCCACCTGCTGTAAGCTACAGGTGTATTGATTCACTTCTTTTGTCTTATTACTACTCATGATAGAAATTATTTGGGGATCAACTGCAACATTACATGAAAGCTATTAGCAACTAGAGTAAGAACAACCATTCCTTCATCCCGAATTCTTAGACTCTCACAAAGATAAATTAAGTAGCTCCAATTAGGAGAAAGAACTGAACTCATCAATAGTATAAATTAAAAGAATAGAGTGTTACTTTGAGGGAATCACAAATGGAATTGTTTGCATGTATCAATCTTTCATGAGTCAAATAAGTATTTGCCAAAAACTAGCAAATGATCTTTATGTCTCCTGGCATCAGTTTTAACTTATGAAATCCTTTCTATTTTACTTATCACTTAAGTAAATATATGATGATAATTGTATGTTTGGTGAAAAGTAAAGAAGGTTCATAATTGCTAGCAATCAGCTTCTTTTAGCTTTATTATATATGAGTCTGTGTGTATATGTGTGTGTATGTGTGTACATATATATGTATGTATGTTTTAAGATTGGAGACATTTACAGTACATAACTAATGCTATGATCTTCAAAAAACCTCTTTCTAGAATAATGGGAAATTTGTAGAATATGTTGAGTCTTGCAAGTGATACCAGTTTTTATAATTTAAGTTTTTCTTGAAGATATTTTCTGTAGACTCAGTTTTCCCATAATGGCAGGTCAGGTTAAAAGGACCAAACTTTCCACTGAAAATTTCTAAACTTATGGACAAAGTATATGTTGAAAAAATTTTCTTGAAAACACTGATGATCTAATGAGGAAAGAAACAATTACTAACCTAAAATTGAAGGAAAAACTGGAACCAAAAGAGGTACTTGTAAATTGCAGAAAATGTGAACATTTATTTTCACAGATCTATGGGTATAGAATATAAAACAAAGCCCAGACTACATGAAGGAAGGCATCTAACAGGAGAGTGTCCCATAAAAAGCTACACTAAAGAATATACATTCTGGGAAAAGGTAAATAAAAAAAGGACTGGCCTGCTTGCTGAGTTAAAGACTAGTTTTAAAAGCCCGAATCCGGGGCACCTGGGTTGCTCAGTGGGTTAAAGCCTCTGTCTTTAGCTCAGGTCATGATCCCAGGGTCCTGGGATTGAGCCCCACATTGGGCTCTCTGCTCAGCAGTGGAGCCTGCTTCCTCCTCTCTCTCTTTGCCTGCCTCTCTGCCTATTTGTGATCTCTCTCTCTGTCAAATAAAGAAAGAAAGACAAATTTAAATAAATAAATAAATAAATAAATAAAAGCCCGAATCCTTGGGGCACCTGGGTGGCTCAGTGGGTTAAGCCTCTGCCTTCAGCTCAGGTCATGATCTCAGGGTCCTGGGATCGAGTCCCACATCAGGTTCTCTGATAGGCGGGGAGCCTGCTTCCTCCTCTCTCTCTCTCCCTCTCTCTGCCTGCCTCTCTGCCTACTTGTGATCTCTCTCTGTCAAATATATAAAATCTTTAAAAAAATAAAAAAATAAATAAAAGCCCGAATCCTTTAGGTAACCTAAAGCATTCAACAGTGTTTAATGTGGGTGAGGACAGGTAATGTCTCTATAATGGACTGAAGCAATCACAAATTCTCTTCAGAGAAAGGTCCTCTTTCATCATAGTCCTCAAGTTGTCCCTTCACATAATTTTTAAAGTGCAATACTTAGCACATCAGAAATAGCCAGGTCACAAAACTAAAAGCACACTAAGAACATGAACCAACAGAAATGGAAGCAACAAAAGAAACAGCCCCAGAAGTATGTCCTCTTAAAATTATCAGATCCAGATGACAAAATAGCTCTATCCTTTCTGGGTCATTTATTTATTGAACAAATGTGTATTGAGCAACTACTAGATGTCCAGAACTCTTCTAGACACTACAAGTTCAGTGGTAGATGAAATAAAAAATCCTATTTTCTTTCAGGAGTTTACACTTTAGTGGGATAAGACAGACAAGAACTTATTATTTAGAAAATGTTCCGGGGCGCCTGGGTGGCTCAGTGGGTTAAAGTGACCTGACCTTTGGCTCAGGTCATGATCCCAGGGTCCTGGGATCGAGCCCTGCATCAGGCTCTCTGCTCAGTGGGGAGCCTGCTTTCTCCTCTCTCTGCCTGCCTCTCTGCCTACTTGTGATCTCTCTCTCTGTGTCAAATAAATAAATAAAATCTTAAAAAGAAAAAAGAAAAGAAAATGTTCCAAGGTCTCAGGTGGACAACACTGGGCAGAGCTTGAATTCTAGTCCAGTAGTGTCAGGCTGTAAAGTTTGTGCTCTTTTCATGATGCTACTCCATGTCTAGAAGCTTATAGAGGACCCCACAAGGCCAGAGTGGCCATTAGAACCATTAGAATTCAGAGCAACAATTAAATGTCTTTGGTTAAAGATTTAAATCAGAAACAAAGGTTGAGTATAAAAAATGACATTGCTGATGTGAAAAAGAATGTAAAGAACATAAAAATTTCAAAAATTTAATAAATAAAATGAAAAAAAAAAAGAATGGACCATATAGTAAATTACATACAGCAGAAGGGGAAGTTAACAAAATTACAGAGAATGAAGAAAAATAGTGCCTGGAGAGTGAGGGTTCAGTTAGGGAAGCAGAAGCACTATGATTACTAGAGAACAGGATATTTGTTATCATAGTAAAACTACACAAGTGTGGAACACACTGGGTAAGTAAGGTCAGAATGAGTAAGGCAGAGGATTAAGAAAAACAACACCAATGACAGAAACAGAACAGCCTCCTCTCTGAAACACTGGCACAGGTAGACACATCGGAATTTGCCAGAGAATCTCAGAAACAAGCCCGGGCTGACTGCCAGAATTAGTCAGTGAAGGAGCCCTGTGAAGTCTATAGAAGGGTGTGTTGTTTATATATCTGGGTGGGCCTGAGGTCACTGTTGGTCAACAGAGCCAAAAAGTCAATGGAAGACAATTGTGAATATAGAGTGGGGGAAAGTGTGGCCAGTGTTGAATCTCTTTCTCCAAAAGTTGCTGCTTCTGTTTCTCACAGCTTATAGCCACACCAACCAACAGAGATGATGGCCATTGCTTCCTTTCTGCCTTCCAAATCTTGTACAAATTCGTCTTTCAGTTGGATACAACTTGGATGTATACAGGGAAGCATGGGTAGGAAGCATATTTCTACTTAAACTAAATTTTCAGTGAAAAACCACCATAAGCATGGCAGAGAAAAAGATGGAAAATACAAAAAAAAAAAAAGGATAAAAAATATAGAGGACAGAGTGAAAAAATATAGCATGATTTAAATTGAAGTCCCGGAAGGAAAGAAGAGAAAGAATGGGTCAGAGATATTATTTGAAAAGATACAGAAATGATACAGAAATGTTCAGTGGCACATCCACAGAACCAAGGTTGATAAGTAATTTTAAGAAAAAAGAAATTTAAATAAATCTACAACTTGGAGCATCAAAATGAAATTGTAGTTCTTCATATGCACAATGAAAACTCTTATTATCTTTTTAATATCACAAAGGAAAATGTTAAACTGAGAGGTGATTTGTCAATAGCACCAATAAAAACCAGGGAATAGAGAAATCATATTCTGAACATGCTGAAAGGAAAAAAAAATAGAAAAACAACAACAAAACTCTCAATATTGATTTGCACATGTCTTGAAAATATCCCTTGGGAATGACAATGAAGTAAAATACTTTTAGACAGACACAAAAGTAGCTCATCCTATTTTTAATGGCTATTGGAGCCATAGACCTAGTTCACAAATATCCTGTGCTATTAAAATCTTTCTTAAAAACCCTAATTCTTATGCAGGAATTCTTGAAATTCATTTAGGGATACTCTCATGAAAACTATCACTATGAAAATACAACTGATATACAAATATATTCAGTTATAACTGAATATAATTTTAGGGGATTCTTGAGTGTTGAAGCTCTTTCATTACTGCTTCAACTGCTGAGATTTCATTAATATTTCTTTCCAATATGACATATGGGTCCATATATTTAAAATATATGGAATGGGGAAAAGTGTTATTTTATAAGTAGCAATATAGTATTTTACTATTTGATCTTACACTTACTTTCACTTGTAGAATGTTTACATGTCAATCACTATTAGGATTTTCGTTTTGTTTTCTTTTTTATGGGAGGCTTTGAAGAAGTTCCTTGAAGTTATGCTGCCAGTTTGCAGGTTCACTGCTGACCTTGTTATTTCTCATTTATTACACAGACAAAAATATCAAAGTACAGGTAAGGGAAAGAACACTGCTAGTTTAGAGGCAGGAGATCAGATTCTTCCACAAGATGTATTAATATGGGCAGATGATGAGTGATAAGAACAAACTGAGCAAGACAGACCAATTTTCACTAACCCTCCCTGGTTTTAGCCTTTTGTCTCATGTCAAAAACTTGGGCACTCATGTCTGAAAACTGCTTCATATCTGTTTAGCCAATAAAACATTGATCTCAAAAAGTAAGTGGATCTACACACTTGTGATAAGGATAAGGGTCCTGAGGAACTAAACAGATTCTGTGTTTTCAGAATCCTGCTTCATCCCCTGCTTCCCAATGTAACTTTTGCTTCCTGCTTCAGAGCCTTTCACGGTCCATTAGTGTTGCACTCTAAAGAATCCCAGCACACCATTTTTGGCTCTGCTAAATGGTTACCACCTCCTACAATCACTTTCGATTTTCTAAAAATGTGTTGAAATGTCTCAATTACTGTTGTCACAATTCTTTGAGTTTTCATGTTACTGTTATTTTGTCAGACTTTTACTGGGGCCTTGGGAAAAAAGAGAGCTCCAGCTAGCTAATCCATACTCACTAGATGGGAGACTAGAATGAATGTTTTTTGAGTGAATAAACAAACATACGCATGTTGTTCTGTCCTTTAGAAATAGCTCTTTCATAAGACAAACCAAAAAACAGACTCTTATTATAGAGAAAAAACTGATAATTACCAGAAGGGAGGGGAATAGAGGGATGGGTTAAACAGATGAAGGGGATTAAGAGTACACTTGTTGTGCTGAGCACTGAGTAATGTAGAGAATTGTTGAATAACAATATTGTACAATTAAAACTAATACAACACTGTATGTTAACTAACTGGAATTAGAATAGAAACAGAAAGAAAGAGACAGAAAGAAAGAGATAAAGAAAGAGATAGAGAGAGGTAGGAAGGAAGGAAGGAAAAAGGAAATGAGGAATGATGGAAGGAAGGAAGGAGAAAAGGAGGAGAGAAAAGAAAGGGAAAAGGATGACCCTTTTGTACTTCCTTGAATAACTTTTCTTATTTTTCCAAACTAGGAAATTCTAGCTGCAACTTCCCTTAATATGGTTCTTCTTTTCCTCCTTTTTCTCCTCCTCCTTCTACTGACAAGTAATTTTAAATGTAGTATTTTCTTCTATCATCTTATTTTATTAACTAAGTTTTTTTTTAATTTTTTGTTCTCTATATTCTGTCATGAGATTATTTATTTTCCTCTTGGATTTAACAACTATGAGAACATTGCTCTAAAATAGTTTGCTATTTACTTGCTTCACTATCCTACTAATCTCCATTTCAATTTTGGTACATTGTCTGTTGCTTGAAATGTACTCTTTGTTGTCTGAATTATATTCACAGCTAGGAGGACAGTAGAACGTTATTATTAAGAGGCTCTCCTGTTAATTCACAATTCCTGAGTTGAAATCTTGGCAGAACTACTCACTAGCTATGTGATCTATAGTAAGTAATTTAAATATAACAAGATTTAGTTTGTTATTTTTTTTTTAGTGAGGATAATATCTCAGCACCTGAGAATTGAGTGAGAAAATGTACAGCAAATTCTTTGCCAGGAACTGTTCAAAGATCAGGAGATTCTCCTAATTTTAAAAATAACAAAAATCTCCCTTCATGAAGCTTATATTCAAATCCTAGAGATCAAAAAATTATAACAGTAATAATAATAATAATGAATTATATGGTATTATAGAAGAAATAAGTGCTAAGAAGGAAAATAAAAATGAAGCAAATACTTAAATGCAGTATATTTTATAGTATATAAATTATATACTGCTTAAATTTAAAAAGCATGTGATAGAAAAAAAAGAAAGCATAGAAGGGGAGTAAAGAATGTAGGCAGTTCTAATGGTGGAGTATGTGGTTAATGGTTTGCAATTTTATACAGAATGATTAAGAGAGATTTCACTGAGATTACATTTGACTAGAAATTCAAAGGAAACAGGGAGATGTCCATGTGACTATTTGAATGAAGAGCAGTGTGAACAGAAAGAAGAGCCAGTACAAAGACTCAGAGGCAGGAAAGCAAATGACATATTCTGCAAGAGCAGCAAGCAAGCCAGTGTAGTAAGGGAGAGGATAATACAAGGTCAGAGAGATAACAGGGTAAAGATGGGAACAGGAGATGGGGTTGATTGCAAAGTGCTTTGTAGGTCTTTGTTAAGACTGCGGCTGTTACTTAAGAAGGATAGCAAATCAGTGGAATATTTTGAGTGGAAAAGTGACATCATCTATTTTTTCATTCGTTTTTTACTGGCTGTGATATGAGGAATAGACTGAATGAGACAAGTGTAGAAGCAGAAGTAGGAGGTTATTGTAATAATCCAGGCAAGACATGGTGGCTTGGACAAGGGTGCTAGTTTTGAGGAAAACTTAAATTCTGAATATATTTTAGGTGTCAAATATATTCTCTAACATACTGAATGTGGGGTGAAAATGAAATGGAAGGAGAAAATGAGATGAATGAATATAGATGAATGGCTTAAGCAACTGTAAATATAAAATTATTATTATTTGGAATGGGAGAATCCTCAAGAGGATCAGGTTTTGGACCTGTCGAGTTCAATGTATTGTTGAACATCCACATAATGTTGCTGAGTAGCAAGTTGGATATATGACTTGGGTTATGACAGATTTAAGATTAATCACATAATAGGGTCGATACATGAGAATTCATGAGACTAGATAATATTACCAGTGGTGTGGACATGCACAGAGGGATAAAGATGCTGAACTCCAGAGTGATTCAGTATTAAATGGTCTTAATATAGCAACTAACACAATATTATGATTCCAGTACATTCCATTAGAAATGTTTTCCTTGCTGGGAACAAAACAACTCTACTAACCATGTCTTAAAGACATAGGGAATTCTTTGTATATCCAGGAAATTTAAGGCTGCTGCTAAGATTGCTGCATGATGCAATGCATGATGTCATCCATTTTTTTTCCTTCTGTCCAGCCATCATCTGTCCTTATGCTTGTCACTTCATGTATGTACTGTAGTTAACTGCAACTCCCGATGCAATACAGGTAAGGAAAGGAAGTAGAGGATAGGAAAGAAAGAGTCATGCCAGTCAAGTCTACCCTTTTAAAATCATTTACTGGAAGCCTTATCCAGAGAATTCTGCAGCTTTTTATGGAATTAGCTGCAAGAGAGTCTGGAATGTATTTTAGCTTTTCATGTTTTTCAGCAGGTGCCAACAAACTTTTAATGTAGGGGTCTAGATCGTAAATATGGTAGGTCATGTGGTCTCTGCCTCAGCTACTCAATTCTGCCATTGTAATGGAAAAACAGTCTCTGTGTATGTATGTATATGTATATGTATATGTATATGTATGTACTTTTTAGCAATTGTTGTATATCCTGTTTTATATGCTATCTGTAATATAAATGTATATATAATATATTTGTCTTGTGGGTTGTTGTATAGAAGTTTAAGTAGTGGAAAAAGGATCTGGGGGTGGCTTTGGGTGGGGGGGCAGTATAGCTATCTATTGTACAGTATATGTTCCAAGTAGCTACTATATATTAAGTATGATGATCTCAATAAACTCTGGAGGGAGCTTCACATTCACTCCACCACTTAATGTGGACCTTGGACAAGTCACTTAACCTTATAATGCCAAGTTTTCACATCAATGAAACAAAGATAATAAAATTTATCTTGCTTACCTCTACATATTGGTGGGAAAATTAAGTGAAGTAATGTAATGAAATGAAAATGATGTTGAAAACTGCCTGGTATTCAAAAGTATATGAAGGCTGGGCATAAAATGCATTGTTAAGTATATTCAGCCTTTTCTTTTTTTCCTCCTTTTCAAAAGTATCTTTTTCATACAATTACATGATGAAATATAACACACCGCAGGAGGTAAAATGTTACTTTTGTACCCTAACCCTGATGAGACACATAAGGAGAGGAGAGTGAACTCAGATGTGAATTATTGGAAGATCTCAGTGATAAAGGAATGGAAATGCAAAAATAAGAAAAATAAAGGTTATCATGGATAGTTCAGAAAAAAGACATAACTATAACAATGTAATGGTTGTGTTAAAGTTTAGAAGAAAAATACATTTTATGTCTTCAAGCTAGCAGAACTTTTTACCTCTCATTCGCTATTATGCTTTTAATACATTTCTGCACTTAGACTAATGTGCAATATTGATGTTTTCATTTTATTAATTATACAGCCATACAAAACATGGACTTAGGGACCCTTAATTATGATTCTAAACTTATCCCTATTTCTTAGTCTGCTCTAAAACCCCAAGCAAATTATTTAACTTGTTTGGGATTTAATTTCTTCACCTACAGAATATGGAAGTTGAAGTATATCTCAAGATATTTTTACTTCCTCAGTTCTATGTTTCTACTTCAGAAAAAAGTAATTTACCAAGTGACATATATTATATCCTTGTAGTCACTGGACAACATAATAAGTAATTAATAATTTCATGCATATCTAACACTTTGCTCATAATGCATATTCCTTCCTCAAAAGATGACATAAATAGCAACACTAAGTTTTTAGTGGAATCTGAATATGGCACTTGATATGCCAACTTGCAGCATAAAATAAAATCTGGAATATGATTGAATATAAACCATAATATACTGGCCTGTACCAAGGAAGCCCTTCATACAACTGAAAAAAATTAGGAGACAATGATTTTTAATTTTATTATACTATTTATATTTCCAGAATGCACTAATTTGCAAAGTGGAAGCTGAGAACATCTGTCTGCCTATTGGTGAATGAGCAGAGACGACCTTGTATCTATAAAGCCAGAGAGGTAAGTACAAACTACATATGTGTTTTATATTCAGCATTGTGGCAGCCACTTTCATAGCCTCTCTTTATCATTGACTTACAGGTCATTGTGCCCCTTTTTTATTTTTGCTTCCTATGGAATTCTCAGGGTGTTTGTTTGTTTGTTCATTTCTTTAGTGGAGATAGGTGGCGTTAGGTGTTGAGGCTTTAAAATATGTTTTGAGTCCCATCTTTTCTACCCATCACATAATGGCTGTGTGACCAAGAACATGTTGCTTGCCATAATCTTTTTTTATGACTACATTTCTTCATATGTAAAGTATGGATAGTCCCTATGTTGTGAGAATTGAACAGTATCTGCCCCATTGTGAGTATTTACTTAATCATGACTTTTGTTTTCATCCATTGTTCTATTTTATGCCTGGGAATCCCCAGTATCCACATGATAGACTTTACAAACCTTGGCTTCACTGTTCCTTGAACACTTTACTAGTAAATTTTACCTTCTACTCCAATGCTTAAAGGCACAACCATATATTAGAACCTCTACCATCAACAAAATTTCACTCTCTCTATGTAGAGAGGCTTTTGGGGGGGGGGGATAGAGAACAAGAATAAAAGAGAAATCAGTTACAAGTCCATTATAGGAAATCATACCAGAGATGATAATGTTTGTACTTATCCATTCATAATGAAGATGGAAATGAATGGTAAAGTTCAGAATATTTTGAAATATTTGAAATATATTTTTAAAGTAAAGCTTATCTCCCCATCACCCAAAAACTGGAAGGACAGGTCTGAGGCTACGACTAACGTGTTCAAACTGGGTTATGCTGCAGAAATAAGCAGTCTGAAAATCTCAAATGTGTAAAATAAGAAAGGATCATTTCTCTATTACAGTTCAGCTGGGGCCACTATTCTAGGGTTTTTGTTGTACCCATCCAGGACCAAGCTAAAAAAGCAGTCTTATCTACAACATTATAGTCATGGTGTCAGAGGGAAAGAGGACACTAGAGTATATCACAGAGGAATTAAGTGTTTTGTCCAAAAATGATGTACATTTCTCCACTCACTAACTGGAACTTACCACATACCCCCACCCTCCACAGGGAATCAGGAAAAGCAGTCATACCCTGTGCCCAGAATGGGGGTGGGAAAAGAGGATATTTGTCAACACTATTAATAACGTCCACATCTCTCTTTAATGTCACCAAGCATTTGGTTCACTCTCCTTTTTATAGGATCTCCACATCATCACAGTGATTTGTTCCTCTAAATTAGAGGCCATACATGAAAGCACTAACAGTCTATTTCTTGATAAATGTGCAAATTATAATGAATCATACATCAGTCAAATATTTAAAACAAATACACTCTTTCAAAAATGCAGTTAACTACAGTGATAGTACACACACTGCTCAAAACTTTGTTTCCTAACTACCAAACAGTTCCTATGGTTGTTGAAAAACAACTGTGTTTTATTCAATAACATTTTTCTCCCATCGGGCTAGTGTTTCTCAATAGCTTTGCAAACTTCTGTGGTATTTTCTTCATTTTGGGGAGGGGGTTGTTTTAGTCTAGTCGATAAATACAATAGTTATCATGAAAAATAACAATATAATTTTAAAAAATGAAAAATAATGTGCAGAGATGTGCAACACAAGCACAAAATCACAGAGAATATTTCAACTGGTATGACACTCTGATGCATTTATCTCAGAATGGCATCTCCTTTGTTGTTAATGTACATGTTTTCAGAATATATGCATATAATTTAGAAGTTCCATGAGCTGAATTCGTTGTGCAACTTCAGACTCTTCCCATATATTACTTTTTGTTAAAATTATGCTGTATTACCGCATTTTTGAAATTTTTCCCAGATACATAATAGTCAAAAACTACGCTGAGAAGTATATAAATATTATGCATTTTGGATATAAAAAGCAGAGAGATAGTCTGCCAAGAAAATGTTAATGGAGAAGATGTTCCACGAAGTATAACTGTATATTTTCCCTGCCTTCCCAGAAAGAGAGTGCAAAGGTCCAACAGTCTTACTATCTAACCAAAGTTCAGGAAATCTAGTTAGTGACTCTCATCTCTATATGAAGTCCGAATGTGATTTCTCTTGATTGGTGGGTCAATTACACCCTTTCCAGCCAAATATTGAGTGGTGAAGGAGAATCAGGATAACTACAATGAACATTCAGCTCTGAGAAGAAAAGGAGATGCAAGGCCCTTGGTCAGTAGCAATTCTGAAATCCAGCTGTGAAGAAGTTATAAGGGGCCCTTAAACTGGAGCTGATTTGGGTTCCTTAACTAGACCTGGATTCTACTTCTGGGAATTAGCATCCTCTTATACCTTGTTCTCTGTGCTCCTTGGGTTTGACCTCTTGCAGTTCCCTAGTTTTCCAGGTTTTTTTTTTTTTTTTTGATGACATCAAAAGTAGAAATTTGGGTTTTTGCTCTCTGTAAAGGTTGTATAGTTTGTTTTTAAAGCCTTTTTCACATCCTCAGAAAATTGGGATCATTATAAATCTCTAACAGTCACAATCTCCTTTAACTTCCTTAAAGATTTGTCTTTTCTGTGATTCCATTAACTTCTACTTATCACACCTACTCTTCTTTTAATAATATGACTTACTTTTTGATTCTGTTTTTGGTACCTTGAACCCTCCAGGCTTCTGGAGAACAGCCTCACCACCATTTCCTTTTCACAAAGCCATTTGTTCAACTAACCTACTCAGTAGTTTTAATAGTGAGTGTGACAGACACCCCATTGATTTTATCTTTATTGTAAATCTGAATTTTAAATAACTTTATTTGGTCAAAAAAATTCTCAATTTTATCTTCTATTGTTTGCACTTAGAAGTTTCTTTGTCCGACATCACACACCCCTAAAATTCTAAACTATCCATGATATTCCCTTTTAAAAAACAGTCAATTCCTTTCTTTCTCATCTCTTTCCTGTAACACCATTACAAACATAAACCATTACTAACTGCCCTTCCTAACTTGCTATAAATTTGCCCAACTTTATGGCCTGATGATGTTCCAAAAGGATTTGAATAACTGTGTGACTTGCTGAGCAACATATAATAAGACAAGAAAATCACTGTGAAAGATCTTAGAACTAAAGGTTTCTAGGACTTAAGGAACTTAAGAAATTGAACAAGTTCGGGCGCCTGGGTGGCTCAGTGGGTTAAAGCCTCTGTCTTCGGCTCAGGTCATGATCCCGGGGTCCTGGGATCGAGCCCCACATCGGGCTCTCTGCTCAGCGGGGAGCCTTCTTCCTCCTCTCTCTGCCTGCCCCTCTGCCTACTTGTAATCTCTGTCTGTCAAATAAATAAAATCTTAAAAAAAAATTGAACAAGTTGACTCTAAGTACTTTGCATGATAGCTTTAGGAGGTACAAAATGCACACATGAGATGATACATATGAAACTCTCTTGGCACTAGCACATACTGTGCAGTCTCAGTGATTTTGATCATGATTGCTAATAGGATACCCAGCTAATACCTGGAAGCTGCATTTGAGAAATCTGCTTTAAAGGGTACTGAAAGTAATTTCAGAACATACCCAAGAAAGTTCAATAAATGTAAAATAGTTTTGGCAACTGACAAATAGTATTACATTTGCAAATGATTACTGCACAGCAGAATTCTAAGAGTAGTTTTAAATTGACAATTGTCACATTTAACTTTCAGGATCTATGTTAAGAATTTTTTTGAGAAGGTTGTCTTGTTTGATAGTTTCAGAGTTAAATGGAAATCATTGTCAGCATAGATTCAAATTGAAAACAAAATAGTGGCATTCAAATAATGATGCAAATTCTTAATTTGCATATAAGCAGTTGCATTTAATTCTCAGAAACTTACCTCTAACTTTTAAAATTTTATTTATGAGGTAAACATGAAAATATGAAATAGGTATGTTATAATTATATGAGAATATTTTAAAACTTCTTCTTGCTTAAAATGTGGTATTAAATTTACATACTTACACCAGAATTTTCTTTTTGTTGACTTAGAAAAGGCATAAGGTTATTAATGTATTTCTGTTTTCATATTGGAAGGGTCTGAAAGAAAGCAAATAAAAGGTTATAGAAATGTGTAATTGTCTGAGTTCTCCATTAGACCTATATTAGTGTTCTGTTGGTGCCACAGCAAGTTACCACAAATTTAGTGACAAAAGAAACTCCACAAATTTATTATCTCACTGTTTTAATAGGTCAGAAGTTAGGTGGGCTCAGCTAGTTACTCTGCTGAGTCTCACCAGGGAAGTCAAGGAACTGGCTGTGGTATCTAAGAGAGGATCTGTTTCTTTCTGTTTTTTTGTTCTTTCAGATTGTTAGCAGACATTAGTCTATTGTGTCTAAAGCTGAGGTCTCAATGTTCTTGTTGCTATAGGCTTAGGGTCATTCTTAGCCACTAGAGACTGTAGGCATTCCTTGTCTCATGGCCCTGTCAAATGCCAAACCAGGCACTCTAAAATATAGTTTGGGTTTAAATTAAACATTATGTTACAATTATTGGTAACAACTCTCAAAGGAACTTTCATTGCTCTTGTATGAGTTTGAGATGTGTATATTGCCACCTGTCTTTCTTCTATGCTTAATATTACACTTTTATAAAAGAAGATTTTCTCAAATCTTAAACTGTACTATGAGGCATTTAATTAGACACACACACACATATATGTATTTATATATATATATATATATTTTTTTTTACTTCAACAGCTATCTATATTAGAGTATCTGCCTATAGAATATCTGTCTATGTATCTATTCTATCCCTGGTTTATCTGAGGTTAATATCATAAAGATAGTAAGCATTAATTCTTGAATGAAGAACATACTTCCAAGTTATTACTCCTTTGCTTCCCAGTTAGCGGTAGCTCATGTTCAAGAAAGGTGAGTTACGTAGTTTATACAAGAAGTGCACAAAGAGGAATAGATCTCCTCTATCCCATTCTACTCCAAAAGTAGACAGAATGTATATTCATTGTGTATTTAATTATCTATTCTATGCTAGATATATTCTAAGAGATTTATATACATTAATTTTTTAACACTAATTTTAATTCAAATAAATAATTACACATTTGGTCAAAAATGAATTGAATGAGTGGACTCAAGATCCTAAACTGATTGAGTGGCAAAGCCAAGATTAAATTAGGTATGTATTTGGTAATAAAGCCCATTTTCTTTCCAACTCTTCTTTCAAAAGTTACTTCTTACTGAATACCTATTATATTTCAGAATCTCTCCTAGAGACAGCAGTGTTGTACTAAGAATCTGTAAGTGTCAATTCATAGAAGTTATGCCTATGAGTTGGGCTGCCAAGACAAATGAATTTATTTTAAATAATTCTTGAAAAGTTATCTGAATTATTTTGAGCTATGGAGGCACCAGAAAGATCTGCATTAAAATTTAAGGTGACTAGTTTCAAGACATTATTTTATCTATGGAGAATTTAAACATTATCATGATTGATTATTTAATAATAATACTACAAAATATTGGTCATATTATTTCCTCCTTAACAATGACTCAGCTGACTCTTGCTTCCTAGTAAGTTCCTATGAAAAGAAAAGAGAGAGAATAATATAGCTAAATTTTAGGATGCTATCCAAAAGGAATATTGTAGGTCAGCTACACCAGCTTATATGCCCAGAACTCAAACTTTTTCTTTCCTCTCAGTTCTAGAATCAGAAATAAGCCCCACTACTTGCCAGGCTATCATCTCACAGTTAAGGTGTTAGAACAGAATAGTGATTCCTACTAGTAAGGGACACTCATTAAAAATATATTCAATTCCAGGAGCGCCTGGGTAGATCAGTGGGTTAAAGCCTCTGCCTTCTGCTCAGGTCATGATCTCGGGGCCTGGAATCGAGCTCCGCATCGGGCTCTCTGCTGAGCGGGGAGCCTGCTTCCTCCTCTCTATATCTTTGCCTGCCTTTCTGCCTACTTGTGATCTCTGTCTGTCAAATAAATAAAAATCTTTAAAAAATATATTCAATTCCTGATTTACTCAAGATACCAATAAATCTGAGACAATCTTACAGTAGACATCTATTGAGTAATGTATTTTTCTCTAATACAGAGATTCAAACAAGGCATTTTAAATATTTATAATTACTATACCAGAGAAAAGTAATTCTAATATCCCCATCTCATAAACCTGTTGTACTTAACCTAAATGAAAAAAAATTACTACAATGAAATCATGTATATAAGGTATTTTAGTAAATTTATAAGGAATGCAGCTATTACTACTATCGTCATAATGTAATAATAGAAATTTTTCTATTTTTTTTAAAGATTTAATTATATATTAGACAGAGAGAGAGAGATTAGGGAGAGGCAGAGGCAGAGAACCTCGGGTAGACTCTCAATGAACATGGAGCCCAACAAGGGGCTGGATCTCAGGACCCCGAGCTCATGACCTGAGAAACCAAAGCTAGATGCTTAACTGACTGAGCCACCAAGGTGCCCCAATAATAGAAGATATTCTTAAGGAAACTTCAGTATAATAGCACAAGTGATTTTGAAATCCCTAAATCAGGAAAGTAATGAAAGGCTTGTGTATTTCAAGATATTTTAAGTTAGAAACTTAATTTATAGGTAACTTAATACAAGGCAACTGTATTCAGTCTTGCCTATAATATTGAAGAAGGAAAAAAAAACAAAATAAACTACAGATTTCTCATTTCCAAAGGTATTCCCTTGGTTTCCAACCTTTAAGAAGAAAACAATAGACTAACCATCTGGCGAAAGAGAGAGAAAGAGGCCCTGAGAATCACTAAGGACAAACAATTCTCCTTCATTCTTACCTCAAATTAGACATCTCTTTATTGCTGATATCAACCTTAAAAATTGCTCAGTTAAATTTATAGGCCTCTTTCTCTCTTGTGCTTAGAGACTTAAGAACTACTTGCTTTTTTTATTCCTTCTATAACTTGCAGCAATAGTTGCCACAAGGGGAGGTAAGTGGCAGTCTAACACCACAGCTTTATAAATACCTGGTGACTAACTCAGTGAGCTTCTCTTCATAGAATGCTATAATTATCTATATTTTGGTGATTCATAATATTTGAACGCAATAAAGGAAACACATTGAGGAACCATTTAAAAATGAAAATCCTGAAAAACAGCCTATGATCTTTTTATATAGGATATGCATTACTAATTTTACATTATTTTAATTCAGATATCATTAAACATTTAAACATTATTCCTATTTTTCCTATTTCTTGAAATAATAACAAATCATTTTATTTCATTCTATTTCATTCTGCATTCTGGATGTCATTAGCAAACTAAAAATTTTAAGCCCCTTATAATGAAATTAATATGTTCATTTTTAAGTCCTTAAGTTATACTATCAGCCTGATAGATTAATATCAAGTCTAGACCAGTGATAAAACAAGTTCATTTTCTCCAAGTCAACATTTCTGAGTCACAGAGAGTTTTCTGATACTATTGATGTTCTATGAATATCTGTAGAATCAAGCTCATTAAAGTTACTCAAAATCACCTAAACTGAAGGGCAGAGCATAAAAATGTCTCTATTCATTAAAAAGCCCATATTCTAATATTAGAAGTAATTTTTAAATTAATATATATTATATTATTTGTTTCAGAGGTACAGGTCTGTGATTCATCAGTCTTACACATTTCACAGCACTCACCATAGCACATACCATCTCCAGTGTTCATCACCCAGCCACCTCATCCCTCCCACCCCTCTCCACTCCAGGAACCCTCAATTTGCTTCCTGAGATTAAGAGTTTCTTATAGTTTGTTTCCCTCTCTGGTCTCATCTTGTTTCATTTTTCCCTCCCTTCCCCTATGATTCTCTGTCTTGCTTCTCAAATTCCTCATATCAGTGAGATCATATGATAATTGTCTTTCTCTGACTTATTTCGACACGTCATTTCTTATAACTGTATATTGGATTTGCCTTTTTTAATGTCCATGTGTATGTTCAATATTGAATTATTATAAATAGACCAATGATATACTGGATGAAATAGACCAATGAAATAGCATTTTTAGGAGCCTATATGTATTACTGAGTCATTGTGGTCAGACACCATTTAAATTTAAAATATGAACTAAGGTAAATATATGTTTCTTTTCAGTAAGTAAAGGGAAAATATAGTTTCTTTTAGTAAAGGAAAAATAGAGTTTCTTTTCCCTTATTAAAAAATGAAGCACTATTTGTTGAAACACTAGAGGCAAATAATATTATATTAAAACTTCTGAATCTTAGTAAAATCAGTCTTAAAATTGTTCTAACTTGTAGCTTCATTATTTGAAGCAAACAAGGTTTATTAACACATCAGTTCCCTTGAATAATGGTCAGTTATTTGTATGAGTAATGAATTTCTAGAGTAAATAAATAACTGAATGAACTAAAACAAAATAAAAAATGACTAAAACATAAGAATGAATTGACAAATAAACTCAGAATATAAACATTTTTTAAAAGATTTTATTTTTATTTACTTGAGAGAGAGAACAAGCCAGAAGTGGGGCAGAGGGAGAGAGAGAGAAGCAAACTCATTCCAGAGCAGGGAGCAGGGAACCCGATTTGGCATCTGAAGGCAGATGCTTAACTGACTGAGCAACCCAGGTGCCCTGAGAGTACAAACACTTTATGTGATCATTACCACTAGAAAAATGCCATTGCATTATATTAGAAAAGTGAGGAAAACATACAGAGTAAAATCTGACTTTCTAGATTAGATATTAACCTTCCATGATACCATGATGCAATTTCATGAAATTGACTACTTAAATATGCAATGACTATAAAAGTTAATCTTTTTTCTTTCAAATTTTTATTGAAATACTAGTTAGTTAACATATAGTATAATACTGGTTTCAGGAGTAGAATTAAGTAATTCATCTCTTACATATAACACCCAGTGCTCAACACAAGTGCCCTCCTTAATACCTATCACCCATTTAGCTCATCTGCTACCCATCTCCCCTCATCAATCCTCAGTTCTCTATAGTTGAGTATTTTATTGTTTGCTTATATCTCTCTTTTTTCCCTTCCCCTATGTTCATCTGTTTTGCTGCTTTTTTAAAAATTAACATATAATATATTATTTGTTTCAGGGGTACAGGTCTGTGATTCATCAGTCTTACACAATTCACAGGACTCACGGTAACACATACCCTCCCCTATGTCCATCACCCAGCTACTTACCTCTTACCCCCCTTCCCCTCCAGCAACTCTTAGTTTGTTTCCTGAGATTAAGAGTCTTATCGTTTGTCTCCCTCCCTGGTACCATCTTGTTTCATTTTTTTCTCCCTCCCCCCCATGAGCCCCTGCCCTGCCTCTCAAATTCCTTCTATCAGAGAGATCATATGATAATTGTCTTTCTCTGATTAACTTATTTCACTGAGCATAATAGCCTCTAGTACCATTCATGTCATTGCAAATAGCAAGATTTTCATTTTTGATGGCTGCATAGTATTCCATTGTATATATATACCACTTCTTTATCCATTCATCTGTTGATGGATATCTAGGCTCTTTCCATAGTTTGTTTCTTAAATTCCACATGAGTGAAATCATATGGTACTTATCTTTCTCTGGCTGACTCATTCCACTCTGCATAATACAGTCTAGCTCCATCCATGTTATTGCAAATGGGAAGATTTCATTATTTTTGATGGCTGAGTAGTATTCCATCTCTCATGTGTCTGTATTTGTGTGTGTGTGTATATACCACATCTTCTTTATCTATTTATTGGTCAATGGACATTTGGGTTCTTTCCATAATTTGGCTGTTGTTGATAGTGCTGCTATAAATGTCATGGTGCATGTGCCCATGGGTAAATACCTAGTAGTGCAACTGATGGGTCATGGAGTAGTTCTATTTTTAACTTTTTTAGGAACCTCCATATTTTCTGGAGTGTCTACACCAGTTTGCATTCCCACTAACAGTGCAAGAGGGTTCCCCTCCCCTTTCTCTACATCCTCGCCAATATCTCTTGTTTTCTGTGTTGTCAATTTTAGCCATTCTGACAGGTGTGAGGTGGTGTCTCATAGTGGTTTCAATTTGTATTTCCCTGATGATGAGTGATTAGCATCTTTTCATGTGTCTGTTAGTCATCTGATTGTCTTCTTGGGAAAAATGCTTATTCATGTCTTCTGCCCATTTGGGGTGTTGAGTTTGATAAGTTCTTTATAGACTTTGGATACTAAACCTTTTATCAGATATGTCATTTGCAAATATCTTCTCCCATTCCATAGGCTGCCTTTTAGTTTCATTGTTTCCTTCACTGTGCAGAAGATTTTTATCTTGATGAAGTCCCAGTTATTCATTTTTGCTTTTGTTTCCCTTACCTCTGGATATGTATCTAATAAGAAGTTGCTACAGCCTAAATCAGAGAAGTTGTTGCCTATGTCCTCCTCTAGGATTTTGATAGTTTCCTGTCTCACATTTAGGTTTTTCATCCATTTTGAATTTATTTTTGTGTATGGTATAATTGGCCTAGTTTCATTCTTTTGTATGTTGCTGTCAAGTTTTTCTAACACAATTTGTTGAAGAGACTATCATTTTTCCATTGGATATTCTTTCTTGCTTTGTTGAAGATTAGTTGACCATATAGTTGTGAGTCCATTTCTGGGTTTTCTATTCTGTTCCATTGATCAATGTATCTGTTTTTGTGCCAGTACCATACTGTTTTGATAACTACAGCTTTGTAATCTAGCTTGACCACTGGAAAAAAGTTCATCTTTAATAGCTGATGCTACTATATTAACATTGTCCTTTTTTTTTTTTAAACTCAAAGCAATTCTATGTTGGTGAATTAATGTGAAACTAATTTCTGTTCATTCAAATGATTTGGGACATTTTTTTTCTAAATGATATTTATAGGGATATCTTAGAGGAAAATTAGATTTAAAAAAATAACTGATTATATCTGATCTATAGAACACATTTAAAAAATCATTATTATCTAAAAGACAATAAAAAATATAGCAGTGAAAACACTGTTTAACTTGTTTTTATGTACAGAATATGTATATTGAGAATATATATTCTCTAGAATTTTATTACAAACTCAGTTTTGAATATTAACTAAAAACATTATTTTGTTCAGTAAGAGTATTCATTTAAATTAGTTAATATTCATTGAACAGTTACTACATGCTAGTCCTGCTCAAGAAATGAAAACTAGATAGTAACCTATACCTTGTCTCAAGCAAGCTATTGATCAAGAATGTAGAGATAAAATGAAAATAAATAGTGTAGAGATAAAATGACAATATTTTCCAGCATTTATTTAAAAATTATTAGTTGAATTCAGTAAAGTATTATTTCCAGTCTAGTTACTAAGCAACACTTTTCAGATTTTTTATATAATTAGTAAAATGAATGAATTTCACCTTTAGTATATTCTAGAGAGTTTTGTTTATGATTTCACACAATACAGAGCTGATCTAGTGGCCTTTAATAATGTGCAATGAGAAACATTGTGCCCAATTCTCTTCTCTCTTTCAAGGACTGGTGTGAGTGTGTGTATGAGCATGTATATTTATATAAAACCTTTCTGGATGATCTTTAAAGATTACTACACAATACTTGATTACTGAATGTATTTGGCATATTAATGTGTGCTATAACTATTTTAGTAACCATTTTGCTACTGGAAGACTTCAGTTAATGACAAATTAAAAAATAAACACAATCTGTCATATTTGCTACATTTGATATGGTCACTCTCTCTATCTCAGCATATAAATGTTTTTCTTCCTAGGTTGAATAAAACTCATTTGAATCAATTTTAAGTTCACTCAGTTCATTTTTCACATTTTATCCCAGATACACATTTGCACTAAGACAGTGATGATCTGTGATTTAATACAGCTTCTTGTGAGTCTTGATAGTCATTGGACTTCAATAACTCTATATGATTTGTAAGTACAAGTTATTCTGGATTATTTCACAGGTATAGATATTGCCAGGTGGCAATTTCTTCTAGAAATACTTTTAGACATTTTCATTTTCACCAACTGCATAGCAATTAAGTAAATGCAAGCTTTTATACCAGACAATAAGATTCATTAATTAGACTGAAATTTTTAGGTGTGTGTTTTAGTGAAGTAAGGTATAGCTAGAACAATTTTTTATACTGTAGTCTAATTTTTTTGTATCTTACCATCTGTTTTTTAGGTCCAGATCTCCCCAAACAGTTCATAATGCACATTTAGTTGAGTTTTGAGATAATGGTGAAAATGTAGGTAATGTCTATGAAATAAATCTAAAGACAATGGAAATTGAAGCAAGTGGTTTTTTTGTTTTGTTTTGTTTTGTTTTGTTTTGTTTTGTTTTGTTTTAAGTTTATTTCAGTGTATATCCTAGTGGGCTGGCACTTCTAACAATTGGATCTGCACTAATCATGGACACCAAGTGACACCATTTTTAGTGACTAAATTGCTTCTTAAAATTTTCCATATTGGAAAGGTTCACAGAAGTTACTGACGTCACTAATTTAGGTTAATAGGAAATAATTTTGCTTAATAACCATACCCCAACAGAATTGGCAAGATCCTTATCAATCCATTTACATATACAGTTTACAGTCAAAGACAGGTTATCCAATATTTTGTAGTGCCTGTAAAATATTTGACTAAATCATGTGATCCTATTTACCTTTAATGGATTTAAATAAAACCTATTGTCTAGTAATCAGATCAATCATTTGAATTCCTGCTGATACTCATATACAGAATCTCCTTGGGTTCCTTTTTTTCTCACTCTCCCACTTGAAAATGATCTCATCCAAGCACACCTGACTTAAAATGATGTTTCAAATGCAAGTTTCCAAAATCATGGGTATTTTCTCCATATTAAAATATTTATACCCACGATAGTGAACAGTAAATCACAAACCAGATTGCTTGGAAAATATTCAATTAGGTACCCCAACACCATCCATTGAGATGTTACCACAATATTAAGTAATGAAATTAACTCATTCAATAAATACACTATTATTTTAATATCTATTATATGCCAGATGCTACTAATTTATTATATTTATATTTATTCTTCACAAACACAAGTAATATCTCATATGTACTATTATATTAATAATAAAGGTAAGAAATTGGAAGTGATGAGAGAGAAGTAAATGACTGACAGCCTAATGTCCTCAAAGCCAAATCTGTTCATAAACTGAACCGCATATATACATATATATGTATACATATATACATATATACAAATCTGTTCATAAACTGAACCATGTATATACATATATATACACACACATATATATATTATTTATTTATTTATTTATAAAAGATTTTATTTATGTTTGAGAGAGAGAGAAAGCGAGCATAGATGAGGGGGGTAGTTTGGGGAGAATCAGATTCCCTGCTGAGCAAGGAGCCTGATATGTGACTTTATCCCAGGACCCTGGGATCATAACCTGAGCCAAAGGCAGACACTTAACCAACTGAGCCAGCCACCCAGGAACCTCTATATATTTCATTTAAGAGATTTTTGGGATATTTAGAAATAACTTCAGATTTTGAGATTGCTGTTTTCTTTACATATTGAGCTTGTTCACATCATAAAACTCAAGAAGAATTCTCATCTGAATATTTCTAATGTTTCTGTTAATAACTGATGAACTTTTCTTCTTACAAGAAAATGTCAAGTGAATGAAGAAAAAAATTTAAAAGAAAAGAAATACAATGAACAATTTTTTTCCTACAAAAATAATAAACTATTTTAATTTATGTGAGATCATTTAAATCTTAAATTCTAATGAATAATACACAAGAATAAAGATTAATTACCTCCTGTAATATATATGAAAGCAAAAATTTATGATTAATACTATAAAGATGATTAATTATGTAATATAATTATCCACAATACATGTTAACTAAATGATATTAACACATTGTGGAATGTGTAGTTATTTCTTAGTTAACTCGTCAATTCAATCATTTAAAGTGTTCCTTTTGTAAGGGGTCAGATTTTGAGTGAAATATTTTCTTTCCACTACACAGTTATTAAATAAAATTTAAGGGATCAATTCAGTCAGTGCATAGTAAATTCCAGATTTCTCTGTTTTTCCTTTGAGCAGTTATCAGCTAGATGGACCATACAATTTGAATCAGTACCAAACTCTAAACTGTTTTTTTATTCAAATTGTAGTGATCTAAGATTTATATATAACTATATTTCACATATATGTCAACTATACTTAGAAAATTTTTTAAATAGGGGTTCCGGGATGGGTCAGATGGTTAAGCATCTGTCTTCTGCTCAAGTCATGATCCTAGAGTCCTGGGATTGAGCCCCATGTCAGGCTCCAAGCTCATCAGGGAGTCTGCTTCTCCCTATCTATCTGCCTCTCCCCCTGATTGTGTTCTCTCTGTCTCTCTATCGCAAATGAATAAATATTTTTTACAAATTAAAAATAAATAAATAAATGAGGCAGCAAAAACATAAGCAAATACACATATACATATGCACACAGTTTAAGCAACATTCAAAGAAGCAGGCCAATCCAGACACAGTGACATTCTATTATTTTATCATTCTATTAACTGTTTATAATACTGGGAAGATACACTTAACTCATTCAGTATATTTTATAATATGAGTATTCCTTTTTTACTTCATTAGTGAAATTATTAAGATAATTAGCTTTGCCAGGGCCTTTATCAAGTGTTTCTATATATGATTATTAGATTTTCTGCATCAGGACAATGCATTATGATAAATGTGTTAAGTTTAAAAGAAATGTCTAGTTTTCATTTGTTTAGACTATAGTTCTCTCTTCATATACCTCCTGCGATGTTTCCTACTTGTGGTTCCTGGCTACACATTAGAACCATTTAGGGAATCTCTGAGAATTCTGATGAATAGGCAACACCTTAAGCAAATCAGAATTATTGGGTATGAGGGACCATGCATTAATATTTTCTAAAGATCTGTGGGTAATTTCTGTGTGCAGCTAATGTGGAGAAATACAGAGGATAGAGATAGAGATCTTATGATCCATGCTGTCATGATCTTCTTTGTCTTAATAGGGAATTTAAAGGGTTTTTTGTTCGTTTTTTTATTGTATTGAGAGTACAGTATTGAACTCTTTCTGGTCAATGTCATTTTTAAAAAAAAAAGGTTTTGTTGGATTCTGAATCTTTTAAAACAGTATTTCTCTGTTTACTCTGACTTAGGACTTTCAGGAGTTTCCTGATATAAAGAAAAATTAGCATAAAATAAGAAAATATTTAATGAGAAAATTAGCAAATAGTTTTGTTAATGTATACATGTTATAATCAACATTTGGAGGTTGAAAATTGATATGACTTTTCAAATAATCCATTTAATATTTTATATTAGAAAGAGTTTCATCAAAACTGATTGGAAACATGTTATTTAAAGTGTTAAATTGCAATTACTTAAAGTGTTAAATTGCAATTATAGAGAAAATGGGCTTCTATAGAGTGAATCATCTCAATTCTTGATATAATAAATGAAGGATATCTTTCTATCAAGAGAGATAGCCAAGAAGAAAGGAAGATTTTAATTTTTTTTTCAAATTCTTATTATACCCACACATTTGATTCAAAGGAAAACAGGGAAAACTTTGCAATAAGAATGTGTGCATTATTTCCTGGGCATTATGTATTAAATTATCAAGCTGGAGACTAATAGTGTCCTTTGGGTCAATAGGCCACTTAAGCATTTAGTTAAATTTATATGAGTACATTGCTTGAAAGATAATTATAATGATATAAAATGATTCAGTTCAATGATTCCAGTGTGGCTTAAAGATAATGAATCTTTTGTATCATTCATCTAGGGAATATTAACATTATTGAGTCCCATGACTGCTAATGAGCTTTTTGCTAAAAAAAAAAAAAAGAATAAATTACACAGGGAGATACTTTGGTTATTATAAGCATTATATTTAAAAAACTAATTAGTATGCTTGTGAGTAAATCGGATTAGAATTGACTTTGATCAAGAAGAAGCTGAATATTGTAGCCATCAAAATAATTTTTGTGAAAATTAATCCCTTAATAAAACTAGAAGAGTTACAGAGGTTTTAAATAAATACAGTTAGGAAGGTTTTAAGATATTGTCCATAACAGGGAAGATGGAAGAATTTCCTTTATATATACAGTACTCTTTTATATTTAATAACACATAGGTTAGGAAACTTACAATGGAAAAGGACCACTTGATAGAAGAAGGTAGGAGGTCTGGGGATTTATAGTTCTAGAAACTTTAAATTTTCATAACAGGAAAACATAAACATGAAAATGTATCTAAATTATTGAACACAGTTTGTGTCCATCTCTGTGTCCTCACTTTGGATTGCATTGGAATCAGTACTAATGAAGGTAGATAATCCCTGTACATACATGTGTTTGGAAAAATGAAGTCATTCCTGCAAAGCTGATTATAGATTCTGATGTATGAAGAAAAATAGACTCTGGGTTTTTTGGAAACTGGAATGGTGCCTGTTTAATTCATGTTGAACCTTAGGATTTAGCATAGTCTCTGACACAGGGTAGACACTTAGTAAATAAAAATGAAGTTAATTGAAGAAGCTAAATATTAAGAACTGAATTTGATTTTAGTTAGAAGTGACAAATAACTACATATCAATTTTTTATGGAATTGTTTATCCACTTATTCATAGCCCAGGTGAAATTTACTTAAGTCAAATTGTAAGACTAATTTTGTTCATATAGATGAATAAGGGGAAAATAGCAGCATGTCATAGCTGTACAAAATAGGGTGAAAAAAATTGGAAGCTTAAATTATGTCTGGGAGAATGTTTTAATATTTGGAAACTAGACCTTTCTCTGGATTTCTGTGGATCAACTGTAAGACATAAAATACATCTAGAAAATGAGGAAGATAAAGCAGATAACTTTGGTACCTCTACCACATTCCCTGGCCTTCTGTGGATTTTTTACTTTGGTAGATAGGTTTGTGTGAGAGGTTGGACTTTCTTTTGATTTTCTTCCTTCGCTGTCTCACTTACCCTGCTCTCTGTGATAACTCTGAATAAGCTACTATAGCCTAGTCTTTTTTTTTTTTTTTTATTTGACAGACAGAGATCTCAAGTAAGCAGAGAGGCAGAACCAGGCTCCCTGCTGAGCAGAAAGCCCAATACAGGACTCCATCCCAGGACTCTGAGATCATAACCTGAGCCAAAGGCAGAGGCCCAACACACTGATCCCTACTGTAGCCTAGTCTTATCACATCTTATGCTTTGTGGAGTGGGGAGGGACAAAATTCAAAGGGGCAATTTTGGCCATTAAAAATGAATGGCTTCTTCGACAGACCTGGGTTGGGACCCTGATTCCATTTCGAAAAAAGTCATTTGTTCTTTCAGAAGCTAGTTATGGAGCATTTATTATCTTTTATGCTATGGGACACTGTAGTGAACAAGAGTAAGGAAGCAAACTACATACCAACCAAGGTGTTTTGTAGGAAAATATAAAGGCCCTGAGATAATGTTTTGGTGTATATGAGGAAAGGATGGACTTGTAACTAGAGCATAAGACTGGTATTAGTAAGAAGTGAGCTCTAACTACTGACCTGTATGCTTTAATCTTTTGGCTACTTGTCTCTCCTTACTGCATTTTAGATCCTTATATTGGCTGAGCTTCTTCCTCTCTGTTTCAAAATATCCTTTGTTGTATCTCAACTCTTCCCTCAAACAAAACAAAACAAAAGCCACTCACCAGATATCATGATTGTACTATTTTCCATAGCCTAGACGTTTTCTGTAAAACTATCTATTTTTAAGAATCCAGTATACATATTTTTGAGTTAAAAGTTTCATTCTTTTACCTCCATTCTTTTTAAAGCATAAAGCATACAGTTTAAAATCACTATCTTTACCTATATCCCTACTATCAACTATTTAATGATTTGGGGGAAAATATAATTTAATCATAAGAAAATTTACACTGGAGAATTTTCATAAGAATTTACTGTGGTAATGTTAGCAATAACATTTTGAAATTCATTAAAAGCCGAACAAATACAGAAATTAACATTATTGTTGATTTTTTGGTGATGTATATATTTAATAAAACACAGACATGTTGAGGTGCTATATGTTGGTAATTGAATTTAAATTAAAAAGAGTGAAAAAGAGGTGTTACCAGTTTTGTACTTTTGAAGACATGAATCTATTTTTATGTGTAATAGTGTGAACTTGTATCTCAAAATTTGAAATGCAATTCATCAAAAAAGTTGAATTTTTTATACATGATATGAGGCTTATATTTTTACTGGCATAACAGTTTAATTTTAAATAACTTATTTATGAACATTTAGCATATTTATATTATGCATTTGATTCAGAAAAGTGAGATGTAGTTAGAATCTCCTCAGAGAAACTGATTTTTTAAAGAAGTTTTTGACTTCAATCTTTTGGCTGCAAAGAAATATGAACTTGAATCGCCCTATTAGATACCTGATAAAGAGTGATTTTAAAATATGAAATTATAACACTCTTCCAGGTGGCAATTCGGATCTTTCCAAGTGTGTGAGATAATGGAATAGATTAAATGAAAGGTGATATTCAGTATAAATGAAATGATGTTGTACTAAATGAGAACCTCTTGTTAGAATGATAGGAAATTGGGGTATTTTTTCCATGTGAAAAAAAGGAAACTCTACTAGGACATTCAGAAGAATGTAGCAATATTCTTTATTTAAAGGATTCATATATTTTAAAATTCAATTTTATACAATTCTTAAAATTTTGATATTAGATTTTTTTAGCTAACTTGAATATATCTATCTGAAATATTACAAAATGTTTCTCCCACAAAAGCAAGATTTTTTAAAAAAATAGTATGATAAATTAATATTTAAGGAGGTAAATATAGAATATAAAATATGGATATGAAAATAAGTTTTCCTTTTGCTGCTTTCTCCCATTTCAGGGAATACTGCTTTGGTTTTCTATGTAATTTTCCTTTGAGAGATTGACCCATAAGATGAAATATAATTTTCCAACTACATTTTCCAACTAACTTGTAAAAATCACATTTATTTCTGTGCATACAAAGTCTGTGAGGTTAAGAAAAAACTTTATGTGATGTATTTGTGTTTTTAAATATCATTAATTTTTATCTTTATTCTTTAACCTGAGCATATAAATATTAAAAGGATAACATTTTTATATTATACTGCAAATAGATTATCCCAGAGAAAAATGCATGTTTTAGAGTGTAAAAAATAAAACAAACCTAAGATGAGTTTTGATTCAACTGACCTCTAAGATATCAAAATTTTAAGTTTCAATAGGTGATGAAAAGGAATGCCATAATATCATGGGTGATCCTGTTATTGTAGAAATCCCTGCATAAATAATCAGACAGAAAAAGTAGGGAGGAGTGAGGAAAGTTGCAGAGGAATCTTAATAGTTGTATCTGTTACAATGAAATTTGCAGAAGAGTTGTCAAGAGCCCAAAGGGTGAAAAAGTTGAGAAGGAAGAAGTTTAGAAAGAAGTTACTATGGTTTCTGTCAGGTGTGACAGTGCTTTAAAAAAATGAATAGAAAAGAGAAGTAATGGAAAGCAACAGTTTCACCTTAACAATTTTGTGCAAAGACTGCCAATTTTCATAAGAAACTAAAAATCTGATACAAGGTGAAATCTCATAAATGAGATTCTGGAGGCAAGTTTGAACAGCTTTGATGCCTGATAACTAATTAAATTGCAAGTGGTTGATAGAGGTTTTAAATATCCTGAAAACATTAATTCAAAAGTTCCACCAGGAATTAAACCATGATATACTAAACAAATGAAAATCTAAAATAATTGCCTTTGTTGAGATCATTTTTATTAGCTCTTCAGTCAACATAACGAATCTATCATACTTCACTCCCATTTTCAGAATATTATAAATTCCTGTTATTTCTGTTTAATATTATATCCCATTATTATTTCTTCAATCATTTAAAATAACCAGTAGTTTCAAAATGGCTAAAAAAAATATTTTAGAGGCTCTTGATTCACTCAGATATTAGAAACTAATGAGCAGGTAAACTTGTCTATTTTATCCATGCATCTCTATGGTTAGATTTCTAGCTTTTGTATCATTTTAACTCACACTATTTAGGTATAGGCAGGCAGCCTTAAGCTGATTAAAATTATGAGTCAATACTATTTTAAAATTCACTCAAAACATCTTTAAATGCATTAAATCGTTCAGAAATTGTATAGCCACGGAAGGTGTTTATCTTAGATATTCTTTTTTTTTTTTGTACTTTGAGTGGTATGCCATACTGAATGTTAAGCATAATTAATTCTACTGCCCAGTTCCCAAAATTGATCTAATTGCTGTAGAATGGCACTGTATTCAGAGATTCAGTTTCTTCTTCAAACAAATAGATATCATTTAAATGCTATTTGTTATCTCTTTTACAACAATATTAAACAAACTCATTTCAGAATTTGACTTTAGGAAAGTAGTATTCTATTCACATAAACTTGAGCACTTCCTTTAGGTTATTATAACTTGTTTTTTTTTTTTTTAAGATTTTATTTGTTTATTTGACAGAGATCACAAGTAGGCAGAGAGGCAGGCAGGCAGGGGGAGGGGGAAACAGGCTCCCTGCTGAACGGAGAGCCCAATGTGGGGATAGATCTAGGTCATGAAATCATGACCTGAATTGAAGGCAGAGGCTTAACCCACTGAGCCACTCAGGTGCCCCTATTATAACTGTTTTAAGCAATTTCAAATATACTTTGGAATAATAATATAAATATACATCAATAAATAATTTCAGTTCACTATGATCACTTTCATACTTATGACTATACATAATTAATGCATCTTCCAGATTGGTTCGGAATTTTTTAAAAAGATTTTATTTATTTATTTGAGACAGAGAGTGAGAGAGAGAGCACAAGAGCTGTGGAGTGGGGGGAAGGTGAGGAAGAGGGAGAGGGAGAAACAGATTCCCTGCTGAGTGAGGAGCCAGAGGCAGGGTTTGATCTCAAGACTTGATGAGATGATGACTTGGGCTGAAAGCAGACACTTAACTGACTGAACCACCCAGGTGCCCGTAGAGTGGTTCAGAATTTTTTAAAAAACTGTTTTTGAATCCAGGTTTGAAGCACTCCCAAGACAAGAACTACATATTTCTTGTTCTTTGTTTCTTCTAGAACCTACCATTTTGTCATCTAAATAAACATTTTAGGAAGTTAATTGATTCTAATAGCTTTCGCCTTGAATTATAAGGACTCAGTATATATTTAGAATATTATTATCATAGTTTATGTGAAATATCTCTTTTGTTTCTGGTCTATAATGTTTATTTTTCAAAATACTAAATACATAAAAAGAGATGTTAAAAAAAAAAGTAAACATTGCCAATCCTACAGCATTCCAGAGAGAGCAAATTTTATTTTACTCTAAATTTTTAGACATTACTTTGTGTGTGTGTGTGTGTATATATATGTATATATATATACAATGTATTTATATACACACTCATATATATATACATTTGTATATATATTCAATATAATTTTTCTTAATTTGCTTTTTTCACACAAAAATAAGCATGGATAAATTTTTAGGTAGATGATTAGAAATAAATATCAATGTTTAAAAAATATCTATGCTGTTAATAGGATTATAAACTTCAATTTTATTTAAGCACAAAATTTATTTATTTATTTATTTATTTATTTATTTATTTAAGAAGGGGCGAGAGAGAATGAGAAGGGAGGAGGGGTAAGTGAGAGGGACAGAGAGAGAATCTTAAACAGGCTACACATCCAGTGTGGAGCCTGACAGGGAGCTGGATCTCACAATCCTGAGACCATGACCTGAGCCAAAATTAAGAGTCAGTTGCTTAACTGATCGAGCCACCCAGGTGCACCCCAAATTTATTCAATCAAACTCTTTTTGTTGAATATTTAGGATTTATACTTTCAGTTTGATAATCACAGATGCATGGATACATATCTTTGTGTCCAATTGTTTTATTAAAGTGCATTTCTAAGCTTTGGATTGCTGAATCATATGTAATCTCATTGAATTTATATGATACATCAAAAAGGAGTATTTCTAAAAGGTTATATCAAAATTACATGTACACAAGCATTAGGTATCATTCTGATCACCCCCACCTTCACAAACACTGTGTATTATACTTAAAATTTTTTATTAGGATAACAGAATAAATTAATATATTTTAAAAATTTTTAATTTATATTTTTGATTAATAATAAAGTTGTATATTTTTTTGTGTATTTATTCTCCATTGTGGTTTTTTTTCATACTGATGTTACTCTTCACCAATTTTTTAAATTGCGAATCAGTAATAATATTTCTTAAAGATCATTATTTGGAATTTTTTCAACTGTTATTATGAAAGTCTCAAATCCAGTAAAGCTAAGGATCTTTTACAATGAACAGTGTTGATCTACCACCTAGATTTTACCACTAATATTTTTACCACTAATATTTTTCTAAATGTGCTGTAGTACAAATGAGTACATATAGATAGTCTTTACCCTTGCCATATGTTAATTTATATTACAATGTTAAGGGATGGCTGGGTGGCTCAGTCAGTTAAGCATTTGCCTTTGGCTCAGATCATGATCTCAGAATCCTGGGTTTGAGCTGCGTGCTGGCTCAGCGGGGAGTCTGCTTCTTCCTCTCCTGCCCCTGCCCCCACTGCTTGTGTTCTCTCTCTCTCTCGCTCTCTCTCTCTCAAATAAATAAATAAAATCTTTAAAGTAATTAATTAATTAATTTTACAGTGCTAAAATGTATAAAGAAATGTACAAACCCAAGTATGTATTCTGAGTTTTGACAAATACTTGCAAATCTATAACCAGAACCTAAGCAAGATTATAGTAAGAACTTTAGCCCTTTATATTTCATGTCTTTACCTTTTTCTTTTCTCCTTTTAAATTCTTAATATTTTGCTATATGAATTTTTAAAATGTAATGAGTTGAATGGATTTTTTCCCTTTTATGTTTTCTGCCTTCTAAGTCTGCCCTAAAATGATCTGTGCACTAAGGCTCGCAAACTACTTATTTGTCTTCTGGTAACTGTAATTCTAGTGTGATCATATATTTAACAAGATTCTTCTTGTTTTATTGCTAAGCTGAAGGAAATAATAAGTGTCATCAGTAACACCCCCCAATATCCAGAGAAAGTCCAAAAGAGAAACATTTTTTTTTATAACTATTAACTAAAAGCAGAACCAGTCCCAATCAATAATTGGTACTTGTTGGAGAGGAAACAGTGCATTGGTAGTCAAAGTTTTCCCTATTTGTTGCTTAGAAAGCGAGTGTAAAAAAACTTCACACATAATTACCTCAACTTATAACTATTATAATTACCGTGAACTTTATATTCATTCAGCTTTTAGATTTGTCCTTAAGTGTAATTTTTGCCAAGGACAGGTCTAAAAACTGAACAAATATAAAGTTTGTGGGTAACATGATGTATGACAGCTTTTCAACCTGCTGTCTTTAATAAAATAAACACAGATTTTATTTTAAAAAGCGAAAAACAAAAATGTACTTCAAAACAAACACAATTTGCTAACGTAATTGTATTCAACAAGTTGTGTTCACAAACTTCTTTGAAAACACTGAGACAAAAAGAGAAAAATACAATCTAAAATGTATACATCCTATTTGGAAGATTTTTAATAATGATCATAGAGAAAACTCTGGGGTTTATCAGAAACAGATAATAAAGCCCAGGTTAATTTTAAATTAACAGAACATTATTTATATAGAATAGATACTCTTCAGCATGGTACATACTAAAATCTTTCCAGGTTAATACACAGACCCCACATTATTTTATTCAGAATAGGTTACTTTCTCAGGTAAAATGAGGTTCAAAGAAATGTTAATAGGTGATATTACAAAAATATTTGTCTACTGGAAAATATTACGTAGGTGATTTATGAAAGGAAGTTATATTTTTTATTCACCAATATTAAGTACTCCTAAGTCTACAGAGATATCATCCCTGTTCCCAAATGACCACCACTTACTTCTAAATGCAAGCTCTAGTGTCACTTTGTGATCTTCTTGTTATCCTCCATAGCTAGAACTGACCTTTCCTTCTTTTGTGGTCCACTTTCCCAATGGCAATTACACTAGGATTCCTGTAAGCCTAATTGACATGTGTGCTTTGTACATCTGCCCCTTTCTAATGGGCTGTAACCCTTGAAGCAGGAAGTGGTGGATCATTCTATTTTTAGAATTTCAAATGTTAATTAGTAATTTTAAATGGATAAATGGCTTAAGCATTAGATCAAAAAGAAAGTTCTTTACTGTATTTTTGTTGTATATATCTACATTCCTTGACCGTGTCTGCTATACACCTTTTGTTGTATATATGTACATTCCTTGACCATGTCTGCTATCACCTTAGACCCAATGAAAATGATCCCTTGCTTACCTATTTTAATGCTTCCAAATGATCTCCTACTTCTCCCCCCACCTCATTCTTATTATTTGTTGAGTGAGACAAAGGCTACTCAGATACAATGTTAACACACCAAATATAAAATGTAACTTTTCTGGGAAAACTGAACAGCGTGTCACACCACAAAGTTTTTACTTCAAAGAGGATTTTCTCTCTCTTCTCTGCTATGGAACTACACCTGTTACTTTGTATCGCATCCCTCTTTTCATTCAGATTATCCCAGACTGTGCTGACCCTGTTTACTGTGTGTTGCATAGTTTATTGTCTCCTTCCCCATGGACTGTAAATTTCACAATTGCCTTTCTTGTTCAGTGTATTCAACCACAGGAACATAAGTACCATAGGGTCCAAAACCTCAGACTGTTACAGTGTCTCGCACATTGTAGAAACTCATCAAATATTTGTTGAAAGGAATAATGAATGTTTTTGCATAGCATACATATGGTAGATATGCAGAAAATATTTGTTGCATTATGAATTATTTAATTAATGAATATATTTATTATAAGGACTTAGGGGATCAAATTTAGTAGCATCTTAAAATGCATTTCATGAGCAAAATGTGTGTTTCTATTATAACTTAATTTAATGATGGATGTTTTCCAAACTATATTAGTACACTTTTACTTTGTACTAGTGGAAATACTTTTGTCCAAGTCTTTTTGAATCAGTAACTCGCCACTTAAGTTTTAGGAGAAATGGAAAAATAAGGCAGTGACAAAATTATAAAAATTATTGAACATCTTCATGAAAGATGTAATTATATACTTTAAGAATGTACATTTAATTTGATACCCAAAATTATGCACCCACACAGCTAAAGACAGACTAATGAAAGATTTGACATTTAGATGCTCTTGCTATGTGATGTTTCATAGGCTGTAAGAACAGAGCTACTGCTATTTTCTTTATATTAGCATTATACAGCCCACAGTGAAAGCAGAATACAACAAATAAATAGGTATTTGAGTTTAATTAACCAGTTTTTTTTTAAAAATAATGATATGTTTTGATATTTCTAAATTAGAAAGTTTAAAAACTGTCACTATTTCCCAAACTATTGTTCTCAATGTTGACATGTTATTACTCCTAATTGGTCAAGAAAGAAAGTCTCACACTTGACATTTAGCCACATGTTCACTTCTCAAAACCAGCTGCAGTTTTACAAATCTGTATTTCAAGGAAGATTAACAACTAGTTCTATATTTATTTCATGGAGAAATTCATTTCAAGCTATTATTCCATCTTATATCTCATGAATTTGATAGATTAACAGTGAAGAAAGGTTAATAATGTTTCCTGGATGGAATTACCATCTATCAAATGCTTTGATGAGGCCCATTTCTTATTATTTTGAGTTATTAGTAAAAATCACAGCAAGGGGCAAAACAAACTATAATATTATTGGTACTACTAGTGTGTCTGTGGGGAAAAATGCATAATTGATTGTGGCCATGGGGATTTAGACAATTGTACAGAAATTGAAAAGAGTTTGCTACATTGTTTTATATTATTGATATCATATAGTTTCTTTGTAGAGATTATTAGTTCTTTTGTTTTTTCTATCATTATAATTTTGCCAAGCTAAAAATGGATGGTTCAAGTATGCAGCCATGAAATTAAAACTAATCATGAGTTGATTTTAAGTTATTGAATTTTAGTGGGGCACCTGGGTGGCTTAGTCCTTAAGCATCTGCCTTTGCCTCAGGTCATAGTCCCAGGGTCCTGGGATCAAGCTCTGCATCAGACTCCCTGCTCAGTGGGAGGTCTGCTTTTTCCTCTCTCACTCCCCCTGCTTGGTTCCTGCTCTCACTGTCTGTCTGTCAAAAAATACAAAATCTTAAAAAAAAAAGTTATTGTATCTTAGAGTATTTAGACTATGCTTTAGAGGTAAGGAGTCATATGTTTGTTTCTGTGAAACCATATAAATTATATTAGCTTTCCATTTTTAAATTGGGATGTGAATTTATAACTTCTGAATTATGTAAATTTATTATTCATGATAAGTGGCTTCTGTTTAGGCATGTTTTTATTACTATTACTATATCTAAATGATAATGTGTTTGGAAGAAGTCACTAATTTATATACATAGATAGAAATGGAAACTAAGTGACATAAATTACATTAAAATCCCAGTATCATTGTTTTCTTTGCAAAACAAAAATTCTGATGGCTTATCCAAAAGGGTGGATAGTGATATGGGTAGAATTTCCACTATTGTTTTATTTAATATACTTCCTTTATGTACTTTGTCTAAGCGTTACTTTAGGAACATACATAATGCAACTAATGTAATTATATAATTACCAATGATATTTATTATTTTTTTAATTTTTAAGTTAGAGGGCAAGTTCATATACAACGTTTTAAAATGCTAGAATCCAAGTATTCACCTCATTTCTGGGACAAAGATTTTTTTAGGATGCTAGATCTTCAAATTCCCAGGCACTTGGCCTTCATATATGTGGTGGGTATTATGTGCTTTTATCATTTACATTTATGAACACATGCCCTGTGCTATTGCAACACATCTGTTTGGGAATAGAGTTGGCATGGCATACCAAGTTACAGAGAGAATACAAAGATGATGCTGGAGATAATACTTAATGTTTAACATTAAGTTCAAGACTAAATAAGAAGATAAGAGTCATTTAAATCCATGGGGTATGTTAGAGACATTGAAGGATTAACACTGAGCAGAAAACTTGCCTAGTGTCCTAAGAGTCTGGGATAAAGATCCCCTTGCAAGTTTACCTGAACCACTGGTGATGGGGGTGGGGGCCCTCCATATTTACCTGGCAGGGCAACAGGGTAGGCAGAAAAGGCATTAAGTGAATGTTTTTCTGAACTGCTCTTGGTTCCAGAGTGAGTTAGGACACAGAATTCATCAAGAGGCTTATGGGGGCCTTGTAGGAGGTCAGAGTTTCTTACACAAAAGATTATGAAATAATCAGCTACCCACTGCAGCCAGAGGAAAAGAAGATCATAGCCAGATGTCATAAGTAGCAGTAGTAGAAGTAGTAGAAGCTGAGGTGAAGCTAAATAAGTCCGTGATCACTTTTACACCTTTCCTAAGCTGAGATTTATGCTTAATACAGAATCAACAGTCACTAGTTAGCAGATGTCAGCAAGACGTAACTGGCCTTGACATATAGTTTGGGAACTGTAGGAGGTTGGGGACATAGCAAGCACTCAAGGACCTCCTGCCCCCACTCCACCCCTGATTTTTTTTTTTTTTTTTAACTCTCTACCACCATGAGATCTCATAAGACAGGTTCTCCCCCATCCCGCAGCCAAGAGGTACTATTTTGGAGAGACAAACAGAAGAGAAGGATGTTTGAGAGACTGGACATTTTTACTAAGAAGACACTAAACACCTACCTAGAAAGGTTAAAAAATTCATTCAAGGTAACAGAGTCAGTAAATGGCAGAGGTGAAATTTGAACCTAAGAAGTTCTATTCCAGATACCATGTCATAACTACCATACTATTTCTTTTGCTCCAGATCTTGGTACACTTGAGAATGTACTGTGAAGCCTATAAACCCACACTGAACAGAAATTAGGAAGCAATTTGGAAAGGAAACTCTGTGAAGCAGATAAGATAAAATTCAAAATTTCTCTGGAATGAGGTATGCTGGCCAAGGGTAAACAAGGTGTATATTAATTATGTTTTAGCAAGTTAGGTAGATGGGTCTATTGCATTAAGCAGCACATCAATGTAGATGTTATGTGACTACCTGGTTCATATTATCTTATTCGCCCATACCCAGGGGATACTAGCTAGAATAAAAATTGGTTAGAAATCATTGGATTGTAGGGACATCTGGGTGGCTCAGTCAGTTAAGCATCTGCCTTCGGCTCAGGTCATGATCCCAGGGTCCTGGGATTGAGTCCTACATTGGGCTCCTTGCTTAGCAGGGTGCCTGCTTCTGCCTCTGGCTGCTGTTCTTCCTATTTGTGCTTGTTCTCTTGATCTCTGTCTCTCTCTAACAAATGAATAAATAAAATCTTTAAAGAAAAAAAAAATTAAAAAATCTTTGAGTTGTATTCTTCAGAAGTGTCTAGTATTATTTTATCTCCTTGTCCTTTGAAAAATCCTGAACATACTGAAAGTACTATACCAGTTTTCCTGGAAGAGGAGAAAAAAAGAGATTCCTAAATACCAGGAGAGAACAGAGATTTCTGTGGTCTCCTGAATATCAGGAATCTGTGACCACCACCCCGTGACAAAACTAGTTGAGGTAGTAAGAAATTTCATATTTGGCTGCTGGGCCTTAGAGATTGCATGTGCCAGTTTTTTTTATTTTTTATTTTTTTAAATTTTTTTTTTCTAAATTTATTTATTTGTCAGAGAGAGAGGGAGAGAGAGGGAGTGAGCACAGGCAGACAGAGAGGCAGGCAGAGGCAGAGGGAGAAGCAGCCTCCCTGCTGAGCAAGGAGCCCGATGTGGGACTCGATCCCAGGACGCTGGGATCATGACCTGAGCAGAAGGCAGCCACTTAGCCAACTGAGCCCCCAGGCATCCCGCATGTGTCAGTTTTTATAATGACTTCATTACCATGCACATGGAATGGAATTTTCACAGACACCAGCTTTCAAGGAACCTAAAGATCTTGGTTAATGTTGCTAGTAGCAGAAATCATGACAGATTGTTCTAAAATACCCTTCCCTTGATCCTGTGTGTTGTTACATGAGCCTCCAATCTTAATGAAATGACCTTGATATGGTTATTTCAGATGATATGGCATATTGAGATGCTAGCAGAAAGATGGAGTGAGACCACCCTGAGATGTGATAGGATGGAAGCTAATAGGATTAAATCAGGACCCAGGTCCATTAGAAGTCCCTGAATTTTGACACTTAGGGAAGTAATCTCCAAATCAATTAACAACATGCTTCTTGCCTCAGTGTACTGTGAGGGTCCATAGATATCATCAACTTCCTTGTGTCTGTAGTTCCCAGGAGTATTACATTCTTATTCAAGCCCAAATTCAGTCTTTAGCAATTCATTACAAATTTTAGCTGAATCTTCTAGCCTTTGCTTGTATGTATGCTCTGTTTTTTTTCCTTATGATCAGCCCACAAGATTAAATCAGAGCTTGTGCTTCATCTGTCTTTGGAGTTACCTTTTATTTAATTTTGGTCATATTAGTAGTCCTGTAAACTTAGCTTTCCAATAGATTCAATTAAAGCTTTGATTTTGTAGATTTTTCAGGTTTACTTAATATTGTTTAAGTTGCAGTGCTGATCTTTCTATCTTTCTACATCCTAATTAGAAGCTGGGAGTCCTTTCACATGATCTTTGACTTTAAAATAATTATATAATGAAGACCATACTCAATGCTCTTCAAACATGAATAAAGCATACATAATTTTTTTTTTACTACTTTGCTCCTTAAATTTGCTCTTTAAATAGAGTTGTTCAGATTTTTCTGGATCTCTGAAAGTCCCTATATTTGGTTTGAACGTGAAGAAGTTTAAAGGGTATTTTCATATTTTCTTGACATTTGGAACTGTTAGTTTCTTCTTCATTTGGAAGATTTTTGAAACGACAAAAACAGTCATAATGCATATAGATAATATTTAATAGATTCATACAAACTCACTTCTCATTATTAACCATATTCTACATTAAAATTGCTTTAGAGAAAATAATCATTTTTGAAACGAGACCACAATTGAAAATGATATGTGCTGTGAAAATATCAACCTGTTGATTTTTTGAACATTTAGGGTTTTATTTAAGTTATAATTTCTAGTTGGATAAAACATTTCAGGATTTAATAAAGCAGTAAGGATCCTAGTATGCATTTTGGAAAGGTCCCTCTGGCATCTGGGAAAACTGTCTGAGAATGGCAGTAGAAGTAGGGTGACCGGTTTAAAGACTACTGAAGTACCCAGAGAAAGAAATTATACACAAATTTAGCAGTGGAGGAAGTGGAAAAACTGAATAGATTTGAGAGATAGTGAAGAAGGAAAAACTGAACAGGATTAGGTAACGAAATTAGCTAAGGAGAGTGAGGAGGTGTCAGACATCCAAATTTGTGTCTTGTCAAATCCTGGACATGGCAGAGTTGATTTCCAGTTTAGACACGCTGACTTTGAAATAGATACCAACAGGCAATTGGATGACTGAGTCTGGTATTCCAGAGACCAGTAGTTCAAGTGGCAAGAAATTATGAAGGGAAAAGGATGGAACAAGAATGCCCTGAACTCTTCTCAGCAACTTATATTGTTATGTGCCCAATTTATATTGTTGGGATATTTATCTATCCGTCTGTTCACTCAGTAATTTGCTAGGTACTATACTAGTGCGGGCGATAAAATGGAAGTGAGTAAGGGTGATTCCTACTGTCTTACAGCATACCATTAATTTCTTAAAATATATAACAGTATTCCTAATATACTGTTCTGTAAAATATTGTTCTGGGCAAGGCTAATTGTTTACGTTTCACATTAATTCCCAATGCCTAAATGAAGGGCGGGAGTGCTGTTTTTTGGCTCCTTCTTGGAGATGAACTGTATGTATTAGTAATTGAAAGCACTGGGGAGCCCCACTCTTAACAAATGTGTCTAACCAGAATTTTTGAGCATGAACCAGTTTTTTTAAGATATCCTACCTGTTTATATCTTTTTAGGTATAATACTAGTTTTGAATACAGTGATTTCTAGTATGGTGTTCATATGTGTCATTTCATTTTGAACTTCATGTCCTTTGTGTATCTGTATCAAATTTAAATTGCTTCAATTCTCTGGCTTCTCTTTTTGCTGAAAGCAGAAGCTCATCATTCTAATGATGTTCTTAAAGGACTATTATTTCCCTAATTAATGACTGTGTCCTATTAGAACTACTGAAACAAAAATCTTATCATCTCACTAAATAGTTAGAATAAGATCTTAACAATATTCTTTCATCTGCATCAATTTTAAAATATGAAATAATTTGAATGAATATTTCTAGTTTTCTGAATAAAAGGGAAGAAAGTGAAGTACTCTTCTGAATTCTTGACTGAAAACTAGCTAACCTAAGTGGTATTCTCAGGAAAGTTATCAGGCATCATTATAAAAATAATTACTGTTGCTATTCTACCTCGTCCTGATTTATGCTTTGGAGAATTGCCCTTGTGAGGGTAGCATCACTGCACACCAAAGCCTGTCATGTGTAGTGCCTGTACTTATCTTTAATTTGGGAGTTTGGGTGGGTCACCATATTTGTCTGTTTAAACATATGAGACATTTATACCAAAAACAAGTATTTTTCAATATTCAGTAATATAGGCCTTTGTTCTTCTTTGACTTTAGCAGTATAAGTTCCTATTTGAAGTTTATACTAAGCTTCAAAAAATTAATTTTACATATATTATATAGTCAGAATATAAGTAAATAGTTATCTATTGCTGTGCCTATACTGAGTGCCTTAACAAAAACAGACAAAGACCATTTATTATCTCACAGTTTGTAGGTATAGTTCAGCTGGGTTCCTCTAGCTCAAGGTCTCTCATGAGGTTGGAATGAATGCATTAGTCACAGTCATTTCAGTTTATCTGGAAATAACCCACTCCCAAACTCACTAACAACACTTACAGTAGGCCTCAGAAGATTCTCTTTCAAACTTACTTGACTTCAGGCAAGCCTTAGGTCTTCACTGGCTGTAGGTAACAGTTATCAGTTGCTTCTAACATGGGCTTCCTCACATGGCTGCTCTCAGCACAGCTGCTTCCTTCTACTGAGGGAAGGGTTCCAGAGAGAGTTAGCCAGACTGAGCAGCCAAGACTGAAACCACAGTCTTTTTATAACATATTCTTAGAAGTAACAGCCTATCACTTCTGCTATATTCATTAAAAACAAGTCTCTGAAATTGTCGAATCACTATACTGTATACCTGAAAATAATATAACACTGTATGTTAACTATATTGAAATAAAAAAAATAAATAAAAACTAGTGTCTAAATCTGCACAGATTCAAGATGACTGAGTTCTACAACAGTGAGAATATCAGGAGGCAGAAATCATTGGAGACCATCCTAGAAACTGCCTACCACACATATATTCCTTCTTTATCTTGTGAAAAGACAGTTAGGTTTCAATGCTAAATTGTTAACAAGAGAGAACAAGTTTTCTCTCCTACATTTTTCATGAACGATTACTACCTGAGATTTGTTTTGATAACTTCAAGCTGAGATGTTAAATCAAATTCAAAACAAATTCAAAAGGAAAGAAATGGAAAATAAATGTGCCTTTAAGTTCTATAAAGTGACATAATTAAATTTGAAACAGATACCCAAGTTCAATTCAATTCAGAACTTGTTTGAGAAATAGTACATTAAATCTTGAACAAGATACAAAATGAATAAGAAACAACCCTTGATCCTAAATATGAGTTTGACCTTGGGCTCATGTGCCTACTGGTTAGGTAAATAAAATAGGTTGTTTAGGATAACAAGTGTTCCCATCTCATAGGACTGCTGTGAGAATATAATTTTGTGATGATAAAATGAAATAAACCATATGCAACTACACAGCTATTAAAATTCTTAGTACAGTACTTAGCACACTTGTAATCACATAATAAATAATAATAGTGATGATGACCATCATGATGATAATAGCTAACAGTAATCTAACACTTTCACTATGCTTGAAGCTGTTCTAAGGGTTATAAACTATTATTTGTATTTTCTTATAATTAGTCATTTAGCTTAGTATTCTGAGGTTGTATATCCAGGGTCTGCTACTTGGGCCAAATTATTTGACCTTCACTATGTTGGAAATTCTTCTTTATAAAATGACAATACTGATAGTGCTTTAAAGAGCCAATACTTGTAAAACTGCTTAAGACACTATCTGGTATATCCTAAATGTTTAATATTTAATGCAAATTATCATTTCACCATAATTATAAAAGTAAAATAACTATAACACCTGACAAAAACATTCCCCAAAGTGAAGGACAAAATATTATGAGGTTTCAAATGATCTTTCAAATGTCTGCAGAGAGAATCAGGAAATGGTCTCTTAGAGAACACAGGGGAATTTCCTGTATAGGAATATGTAGATAAATGGGATTTTGATATGCAGAGATAGGAAGTGTATTTTATTCAGAGAGGATGTCAAAATTAAAATCTTCAAGATAGGAAACCCTGGGATGCTCAAAACAGAAGCATAAAGCTCTGGAGCATAACTATGATGTTGTGCTTGGTGAGAGGAAACAGAGTAAGATTTGCCAGATGGAATTTTAGTGGATATTAGTCTTGCTTGTCTGCCATCCATTTTTCTCTTTCTTTTAAAACAACACTTAAATTTCCATCTAAGGGAAAGTTCACTTTCAGACCATATTGGTAGGACTGACTCATGCATCTCTCCCTGAATTGGAGTCAGTCTATCTAAACAGAGTATTATGTCTCATAGAACAGGTATTTTCAAAGTGTGGTCTAGGGACCAACAGCAACAGCATCACCTATGAATTTACCAGTATACAAATTCTGAGGCCCCTACTGAACCAGAAATATGGGTAGGGCCCAGCAATTTGTGTTTTAATACTTCTTCTCAGTGAAGTGACTGACCTAGAATTTATGTTTTAGGGAATCATAAGAAGTTGGTGATTACCCACTTTTTAAGAGTACTTTTAATCAGAGTATGCATATTAAAAGCACATGACAAACTTTCCAAACTAAACACATCCTGGCTCCATCCAATTATGACTTAAATGTTCTAAAGTGGCCTTCAGCCTTTCTATATTTGCTTATTCCCAGGTTATTCTAATATTTAGTAGTGTTGAAAACCAGTGTCCTAAGATGTTGCTTCCCAACTCTTAGCTTGTATGATTCAACTGGAGTGTCATCAAGGAGAAAATTATTAGCTAGAGAACTAGTAAAGAATATAGAGAAGAAACAAGTCTCGATTTGGTTTTTTAAGATGGTCTTTGAAGATGTTGAAGGGGGTCATCAGGAGGTAATGACCACTGGTTGATCTTCGAGCTGGATCCAGACAATTACAGGCTCCTTACTCTGTCCTTGGCCTTGGAATGTGTGTGCTTCTCTCATCATTTCTACATTTGGAGTCATTTGAAGGCTGTGGCCTTGAAAGAATAATGTGTTGTGAGGACATCTGGGTACATGATTGCCTCCTGTTGAGGTTTTGTATAATCTTTTACAATTCTGGAAGCTGGGTGCGGAGATCTACTGGTCCTATGGCCACCCGAGACAAGCCTTATATTCAAGTTCCTTGCTTTTTAAACCTGCCACCTATTGACCCGGGGTGATTTACCTCTTTCTCCCATCTCTCCCTGCCCTTCATGCATGGGGACCAGTCTTGAATTTCACTCCAAGATTGCAAACCAACAGAAGAGTATGGAATTTTTTTCTCCATTTATGTCTAACAAATAGCTTAGACTACTCAAATATTTGAAAATAGTTTATACAAATTTGTTTTTTGAAACTAGTTTTTAAAAGGGTAGATGACATTTCTCTCTAGAAACTTTACATGTAGACTTCTTAATAAGGTACAAGTTTAATTGTTGTGCATCAGAAATAAAAAACAGAAACAGGATTTCCTGGACTGTGTGTTAAATTAACTCCTGTTCTTTCTTATTATACTTAGGGATTAATTTAAATGCATTAATTTGAGATTTATTTGCATAAAACTCCAACATTGACTCCCATCTTTGGAATCACTGGAAATTGGGCAGTATTAAGACTCAGTCTTGGGGGGCGCCTGGGTGGCTCAGCGGGTTAAAGCTCTGCCTTCAGCTCAGGTCATGATCCCGGGGTCCTGGGATCGAGCCCCGCATCAGGCTCTCTGCTCAGCAAGGAGCCTGCTTCCTCCTCTCTCTCTGCCTGCCTCTCTGCCTACTTGTGATTTCTGTCTGTCAAATGAATAAAATCTTTAAAAAAAAAAAAAAAAGACTCAGTCTTGGGTCACCTGGTTTTCTCAGTTGGTTAGGTGTCTGCCTTTGGTTCAAATCCTGATCCCATGGTCCTGGGATTGAACCCCTCATCTGGCCTCCGCTCAGCCAGTGCCTGATTCTCCTTCTCCCTGCTTCTCCCCTTGCTTGTGCGCGCGCTCTCTCTCTCTCTCTCTCTCTCACTGTCAAATAAATAAATAATTCATTAAGAAAAAAAAAAAAGACTCTGTTTTCATGTTATTGTGCTATAATGTGCTGTTTGGAAGGGAGGGTGATAAAGCCCATGCTAGGCTTCGCCGATTTTTACCTATCAACAGGTCATTGTCAATAAATTTGAGAAAAGCGTTTTAATAGAAGTAAACAATCATTATTCTTAGTTTTATTACCCCAGACCAAAGATAAATTTCAAAGATATATGTATTTTAATTTGGGTTTAATTCAGTGAGGAAATGGTGCATCATGGAAAGACCTCAGGCATTTGAGTTTGGCCCTTTATTGAGTACTCAGTGTCTAATTAGAACTATAGTTTCCTCAAATCCAAATGACCATGGTAGCATTTACTAACTGGGTTGTTATAAGGGTTAAATGAAATAATGAATGTCAAATGACTGTACCATGCCTGCCAATAAGAAAAGTTCACTGTGCTTTGTGTTGCTGTTGTTATTTTCACCTGAGGGTAACTATTTCAGGTAAATGATATACATTAAAACAAGAAAATTAAGAAGGTGGTACTAAAATGTCTAGTTTCCTAAAAATTACCACATCTAAATATTAGCTTGCACTCTTAAATATTAGAAAATTTACACATTTCACATACACATCCGAGTGATAATTTATAAGTAACAATAAATATAAAAGATTCAACCGTAGACTGTTACGATTTGTCAGTCATCAACTTAAGTAAATCCAAAATTAATCAATTACATTGCATCCCTTTTGACCCAAGTCCTTGAATACTATTAGCATAATTGATAATGACTTCCCCCAACCATATTGAAATATAATTGACAAATCTTTTATTCATTTAATGTGTACGACTTGATATTTTGATATGATATATTTATGCTTATGCAGTGTGAAATAATTGTCATAGGCAGACCCTCTTATTTACTATTTTCTGTGTGTGTGATGAAAATACTTAAGAAGATCTATTGTTCTACCAAATTTCAAGTATACAATAAATACAGTATTATTAACTATAGTCGCATTGCTGTACATCTTCATAACTTATTCATCGTGCATAACTGAAATTTTGTATTCTTTGACCAAAACCTCCCCATTATTCATTCCTCCCAATCTGTGGTAACCACCCTGCTCTTCTCTGATTTAATGGGTTTGACTGTTTAAGATTTCATGTACAAGTATGATCATACATTATGTTTGTGTGTGTGTCTGGTTTATTTCACTTAGGATAATGTCCTCCAGGTTCATTCATGTTATTTCATGTGGCAAAATTTCTCCTTATAAATATATGCTTGTATAAAACACCATATTTTATTTATCCATTCATTCATTGGGCATACAAGTTGTTTTCATATCTTTGCTGTTGTGAATAAGGTTGCGACGAACACAGGAGTATAGATATCTCTGTGAAATATTGATTTTATTTCCTTTTGATATATATCCAGAACTGGGATCACTGAATCATAAGGCAATGCTATTTTTAATTTTTTGAGTAACCTCCATAATGTTTTACACAATGGTTGTGCCAGTTTATATTCTCACCAACATTTCTACATCCTTGTCAAGGTAACAAACCTTGTTACCTATATCTTTTTTATAATAGTCATTCTAACAGATTTGAGGTGATATTTCATTATGGTTTTAATTTGCATTTTTCTTATGTTTAGTGATTAGCATCACTGTATATATCTGTTGGTCTTTTTTATGTTTTCTTTGGAGAAATAACTATTCAGGTCCTTTGTCCATTTTTAAATCAGATTACTTATTTTATGTATCAAGCTGTATGAGATCTTTATATATTTTGGATATTAAGTCCTTATCATTTATATGGTTTGCAAATATTTTCTCACATTTTATGTGTTGCTTTTTACTTTATTGATTTTCTATGCTGTTCAGAAATTTACTAGTTTGATGCAGTCCCCCTTGTCTATTTTTTTCTTTTGTTGCCTGTAGTGTTGTATCTAAAAAAATTGTTGGCCAGACCAATGGCAAGAAACTTTTTCCCTATTTTTTATTCTAGTAGTTATACAGTTTCAGGTCTTACATTTAACTCTTTTGTTCATTTTGATTGGGTTTTTGTATAGAATATGAGATAAGGGTCCAGTTTCATTCTTCTGAAAGTGGATATTCAATTTTCTGAGCATCATTTGCTGAAGAAACCATCCTTTCCCCACCATGTGTTAGTGGTGTCCTTGTCAAAAATCAGTTGACTGTAGATGTGTGAATTTATTTCTGGCTTTCTGTTTTGTTTCATTGGTCTGTATTTTTATACCAATAGCATAACTTTTTTATTACTGTGTCTCTGTACTATGTTTTGAAATAAGGAGGAGCGATGCCTCCATCTTTGTTCTTTCTCAAGATTGTTTTGGCTATTGGGAGTCTTTTGTTTTTTAATTTTAATTTTAGAATGTTTTTCATCTATTTCTATAAAGAATGTCATTGGGATTTTGATAGGTATTTATTGAATTATAGATCAGTTTGGACATTTTGACAATATTGATTCTTCTAATCCATGACCTTCCATTTATTTAGATTTTCTTTACAGTTCCTTCAACAGTGTCTTCAGTGTATACGTTTTAGTCATCAATGTATAATTTTCAGTGTATAAGTCTTTCACATCTTTGATCAAGCTTATTCCTCGGTATTCCTTTTACTGTTATTGTAAATGGGATTGTCTTCTTATGTTTTTAGTAGTTTGTGTGTAGAAATACCACTGATTTCTATATGTTGATTTTGTATCCTGCAACTTTACCGAATTTTCTTACTAGTTTTAATAGCTTGTTGTTGTGGTTGTTGTTATTGTTGAATCTTTGTTTTTTCCTACATTATAGTCATGTTATCTCTAAACAGGTGTAATTTTATCTCTTTAAGTTATGAAAAGACTTTTCTTTTAGAAATTTTAAAAATTAATCCTAGACGGGTCCCTGGCTGGCTCAGTCTCTGTAGCATGTGACTCTTAATCTTAAGGTTATGAGTCTGGGCCCCATGTTGAAGGTAGAGATTACATTAAAAAAATCATAAAAAATTAAAAAAATAAAATTAATCCTAAAAATTGAAAGTTATAGAATAGAATATGTATTTTTGAAAAACAATGAGCAAAATTAGTAGGTAGCATGACTATACAGATTGGCATAGTTGTGCTGGATTTTATTATAATTAACATATAATTTTCAAAATTTTAAGTTTGAAGTACTATAATAATACATATGTTTAGATGCACTTAATATGTGCTCATCATAGCATTGTGCTTGCTAGTGACTGGAGATATGTTAGTGACCATGAGACATGACATTTATTTTTATGTAACTTACAACTTAATGGTGGATACCAGAACTTCTCATAAAATACACAAAGAATTATATTTTCAGTTGTGTTAAGTAGGCAAAATATGAATATATGACTGCTAGATCAAACATAGATGGGATACAGGGAATTTATCCACTGTAAAAGGATATTTCAGCTTAGATCTAAAGAATGAGTAGTACATAGCCAGGCAAAAAACAAGAGGAAAACTTCTTTCAGACAAAGGAGTTGTATATGCATCTAATTTGTGGGACTATATAATTAAAGAGATTAAACTAGTTAACGCAAGAGAAAACTTTGCATTATTCAGAAAAGCTAGTTGGAGCTTTAGAATAAAGAAGAAAAATAAGTAAACAAATAAAATGAGAGAGATGGAGATAGAGAGGAAAGAGGGAAACTAGAAATATGGCACAGTTTGCATTCTTTCAACAATAAGAATGAGAATAGCCAAGAGTGAATCAATCAATCAATCAATCAGTCACTCTGATTTGTAGGTAAAGACCTTGGCAAGATATATTTTACTCATTTTAATTTTAGCGACCCTTCCAATATGCTCCCACACCTTATGGAAAGGCATTATGATGAGGAAAACACACATATGTGTACACACACAGCTGAAGTAAATAGTCATTAGGAACAGGACCATATAGGTCTAATAGTTCCACCTTATGGGAAAAACTGGGGGGAGGGATGGGGGTTGATGCATGGGAAGGATGTGACATGGCAGAGAATGGTGTCTGGAAAGGAAGAATTATGTCATACAAAACCTATCTGATAAAAGGGTGATCTTAAAAATAAAATAAAATAAATAAAAAATAAAAGGGTGATTGTGATACTTGTTCTTACACTTACTCTGTTCACATCATGAAAAGAATAAGTTATATAGTTACCAAACCATTCTGTTTCTAGTTTTACTCTTTGAAAAGAAAGATAATTATTTCAAAAAATCTTGGATGCTCATTTTTTGTTGCATTGTATGCAGCTCAGTGCAAATTAGGAGCTCAGAGGGCTGGGCAGTGAGAGGGAATAATTGATTAAGAGACGATAATAGATTCAAGTTAGATTTAGAATGTACATTTGACAAGACTGAGGGAAGAAAAAAAAACTGTGATATATCATTGTGTAGATCAAAATAGTCTTCAGTTTACTTGGGTAAAAACACACTAAAAGATTCTTTGCTAACATGCTTGTCTTTTGTGAGCAGTATGTAGATTCTGCCTCAGGTTGATGGAGGTTTTACCATATGCAGACTTTGCTTCCTTGGTTGCTGTGGCAAAAGAATAGACGCCTAGAATGTTTCAGCCTTCTTTTCCTTTGCTTTTGGCTGAGTATGACACTTATCTTGTCTGTCTGTAGCTCTTTAGTCAGAACCATTTTCATGAACCCACTTAACAGCACAGTGGAGATATAAGGGGAAAAATAGAACTCAGCCTCTACTACAGTGACATAATTTTTGCTTTGTTATATACTTAAAAATTCCCAGCACACTTTTAGTTCACTTTGCCATATGTTTTTTCTCAGCCATATGCTTTTCAAATTTTCTAATGAGGCATATTTAAAATAACTGACTCCCAAAGTGACATAATTTAAAAAAAAAAAGCCTCAAACCAAAGTTTAAAGATGGGCCATGATGATCAAAGAAAAATTTAACATGTTTCTCTGATACATTAGACCTATTAATGTTATGTACTTTCAAAGATTTCATTTAAAAATTATTAATAGTATACAGTTTAGTTTCTTAAGCATTCTAGAACAGCAGTAAATTCCTAAAAATAATAATGTGGGCTTTTAATATGACTATAAATCCACATGTAATTTATAATTGGCTTTGGGGAATAAAAATCTTGACTTCTTTTTTCAGAAGCCAAGCAAATCCTTGATTTGTAAGTTTATATTAAGACCTATCAACAATAGAACAGAAATAGATGCCTAGACAAGAAAGGGGGAAAAAAAGCTTAAACAGTGAAATAACTTGTTGAGTTAATATTTCAATTTTAATATTGTTAATAATTATATCGAAGGACACTGAAAGTGACATAAACTTAATATTTTCTCAAAAGTATCATAAATGTTAATTTAAAATATTGAAAATGATGATTAAAATTACTCCTAATGATATTTAAACACATGAGCACATGGCAGCACAGTAAAACTACAGCTTGGTTTGTTTGCTTACAAAGTTTTAGGAGTTTTTCCATATCTTAGATATATATCAATGACAGATGCAAGAAAGTTTGTTAGCTCTGGTAGCTTGCTCAAGCAATATATGACAGTTGGGGAGGAAGAAAAGTCAGAGGCAGCAATAACAAGAGGTAGTCATGGGACTGGAACTCATATTCAAATTCTACATGATACATAAGTGCTGCCTGAGTAACCAAGACAGAGCAGGAAATTACCATGCAAGAAAATCCCTCAGTGCTTGCAGACGTGGGGTAATTCATAATGTGACTCAGAATGTATTATGCTGTATGCTTTTGCTTATTGGGTGAATGCATTTTCATTCCCCAGTCAGAACTTTTTTCCCCCGTGTGTACAGCTCAAATAGCGTTTTTTAAAAAGCACATCAATGATTGAGACAAACACCCAGGCAATTGCCTAGAAAATACAGAGAGAGAATACTGTTTGGGCCACATAAATAGAAAAACTATTCCCTAGTAATAAGCAAATTCCAATCGCGTAAATTTTCATGGCAATTTGGAGGGAAACGAACCCCCATAAACAATACCATTACCAAAATTCTCTATTTAATCTGACCTTCGAGAAATTTCAGGAATATCTTACAACTTTACAATTAAAAAGGCTTATGGCTCGAAAATTAGTATCCCGTGGTAGACATGTTTGGGATATTCTGACTGATCAGGAAATTATCAATAGAACTAAATTCAGATAGTCTAAGAAAAATTAAATAGAGAGAGGGAAAGAGAAAGACAGGGACCAAGGCAGGAGTTCAGGGCGTGGTGGGGGTGGGGGATGAAAGAGACAGGAGCAGGGTGGAGGTAGGGAAGGATGCTGTCCAGATATAATGATAAAATAAATCCATTTAGACAACCTTTGCTAAAGGTTTCACCTGCCATTCCTTGTTTGGATAGAAAATGTAGTGACTATTGTTGGTAAAATTGAGCAAGCAGCATATCTTACATGTCATTAACTTAAATAGCTCATTTCTATTAAATGATTCTATGTGCGGTATCTTTTTGCATATTTAAGAAATCGGTTTTTAAAAGAACCCGTATTAAGAAGTTGATATGTACTTTTTATAAAGACAACTAAAACAGAGGTGCCTGAGGGGCTCAGTCAGTTAAGGGTCTGCTTTCAGCTCAGGTCATCATCTCAGGGTCCTGGGCTTGAGCCAGGCGTAGGCCTCCCTGTTCAGCAAGGAATGTGTGCAATATTTGTAACAAATACATTGCATACACAACATGTAACATATAATATACACACGTGCATATGCATATAACAAATAAATACATATAGACTTTATAAGCACACAGATTTCTAAATGAGAATAGAAGCAGAACTCAAGACAAGAATCAACTATTTTTGCCCGAAGATGTAGAGTGTGCATACATATGTGTGGATAGATGTAAATGTGTGTGCCCGCCCTCTCTCCTTTCTTTTCTTTTCTTTTCTCTTTTCTTTTCTTATCTTTTCATGATGAAAGCTGAGTAATTTCAAATTAGAACTTTATCCACATCTCTTATTTTGTAAAATTGCAAATGTAATGAGTTAGTTATATCTGACACAAATTTATAGTGCATTTTTTTAAAAGATTTTATTTATTTATTTGACAGACAGAGATCACAAGTAGGCAAGAGAGGCAGGCAGGGAGAGAGAGGAGGAAGCAGGCTCTCCGCGGAGCAGAGACCCCAATGTGGGGCTCGATCCCAGGACCCTGGGATCATGACCTGAGCCGAAAGCAGAGGCTTTAACCCACTGAGCCACCCAGGCACCCTATAGTGCATTTTAAAGATGTAATTATTTGTACAATTTAAAATATGCTCAGTTTTACCCTTGAATGAAGGTTTACAGTTAGCCTTCCTGTGTTTTCTTTTTTAATTCTTAGTTCCATATAGTGTCCCAATGGAAAGGATTATTTTGAGCCTTTAAAACCATCACATTAAAATTCATGCTAGAACCTTTTGGGACACTCCCATAAATAATGAAATTAGCCCAGTAGTATAACACAGAGCCAGCCACACATACTGCCTTGTAATGTAAATAAGTGGCATGCTTAGTCTTACCAAATGTTGCTCTCAGAATCATCCTCTCAATAGCAATATATAACGTAGAATATTATCTGTAAACTTCGATCTGTTTGTAAAAACACTCCAATTCTAGTAATCATTTCCTGTAGGCTTTGAAAATAACAGAAAAGCATGTGTTTAGAATCAAGGAATTCAGAACTTGAGTTTTAAATGATACTTATTATATAAGGAAAAAATGTACTAAATTGCCGAGGTGTTTTTATTAGAAAATAAAAAGGATCTTCGCTAAAGAAAAACCTGCCTATATTAGAAAGTGTAATGCCTTGATTTAGGCTTTCCTAAATATTTTTCCTAGAATTTGACAGATGTACACAGGGTACTCAATAGGCCGTTGACCTATCTTTTACATTATTTTCTTACATTATTTTCCATTAAGTTCTTTATTCCCCTTAGTAAGACATATTTTCTATCAATATTATATTTCCTTAATTTTTTAAATGTACTTCTGATTCGGTAGAAGGAATAGCAATGTTTTCCTACACATTTTCTTCAGTTGTTTTAACCTACCACTGTAAAGTGTACATTCTGTTCAGATGTACACAGTTCTTTTAAACCACTTTTACCTCCGATAAAAACCACAAGTTAAAGAAATACAGTTATATTATCCATTGAAGAATACTCCTTTTATTGTTCATTGGCTGTGTTGCTTAAAACATAACACCCTTATCTCTAGTATTTCACAAGTTGCCTCTCTTGTGGTTTTGAAATTATAAAATTTAATAACAAATTTTATTTTTAATGCTTATTTTGTATGACTTTGCCAAGAGATCACTGTAACAGCAGAACATATCATCATATTAAATTCTCTACAGTTTTTTGTTGTTTAATAAATATATTTAGTCAAAATCTTCTTCACAGTTTCAGGATGTATACAGTTATAGGAAGAATTGTTTGGATTAAAGCAGGATGGGGACGCAGCATCCAACCAAACTCTTCTAATTCTTTCTAGTACAGAGCCTCCTGAAGAGTCACCAAGGAACTCTATCTAGATCTTCCCAAAATAGAGCCTGAAAAAAATAAATAAATTAAAACAATAACAAAAAAAACCCAAATAATGGGTTGGCAGCATAACCCTGAATTGTTAATTAAATATTGATTCTCCTTCTAAAAGAATATTTTATTAAGAGCCTAATTCATATTGAGTTGTTATTAAATCTTTTAACATTTTCCCCTGTAAGTGAAGTACAAAATAAAAATTAGCTTTTATTTTAGCTATTGGAACAAAAACTAATACAGATTCTCATATATTTTAGTGTTATTAAAATCTCCCTCTATCTTTAGGTTTTTTTCCTAAGTAACATACATTCATCATTGAAATAATATACAGTCATGTGACTGTAGTCTCATATGCAAGATAACCTTAATGTTCTGAAAAGATTCTTAAATTGTCTTCTCATTATAAGAAAGGATATGGTAATATTTCTACTTCAAAAAGTACATTAAAAACTGTAATTGAAATAATACTCAATTTCATTGCATTATGTACTTATATTATTAATATTATTATTAACTTCAAATTCTTTATATGAAGAATAATTCTGCTTATTTTATAAATATTTGAATGTAAATTGTATTATTATCATTATCAATCCAGTTTTATACAACCTACATTCATGAACTGAGGATTTTTTTTTTAAAGATTTTATTTATTTATTTGACAGACAGAGATCACAAGTATGCAGAGAGGCAGGCAGAGAGTGAGAGGAGGAAGCAGGCTCCCCACTGAGCAGAGAGCCCGATGTGGGGCTTGATCCCAGGACCCTGGGATCATGACCTGAGCTGCAGGCAGGGGCTTTAACCCACTGAGCCACCTAGGCGCCCGGAACTGAGGATTTTTGAAGCAAGTCCTCAGTTCCTTCAGTCATTCATCAAAATGAGCCAGTCTGTGTTATTTCCTTTGTTCATTCATTAAAATAAATAATTGTGCTTGGTCAGAGATGAATAAATTAGTAATAATCATTCAAAAGAGCTAAAACCCCAGTAAATACTGAAAATGATCAAAGGTAATGGCTTATGTGAGTGTTTATACATTTATTTCCCACTGTGAACCATTTCATGTACTTACATTTTGGCACTCTTGAATTATGAAAGTAATGTTTTATTCTAAACATTTGCTAAGAAATTAAAGGCACTTTTCCCCCCATTTCCTGATGGTCTTTAAACTATTTCAAATTTAGAACTCCAGTAAAGGAAATAGCAACAGGCAACATTTCCATTTTGTAAAATATTGTGTAAGAGCTGTGAGCAGAAACAAAAGATACAAACATAATCTGAATAAAATAATATTTTTATTGAGTATTATAAATCAACATTTTGGGGACAGAAATAAAGGAGTCAAATCAAATATTGTGTGTATATATGTTTGTATATGTGTATAAAATTTCCACAAAGGGATATTGATAGATCAGTATATTTCAACAAATATATTTTCATATTTTACATATGTATACATAGATATGCATGTGTACATCTTTCTAAGTGCTTAATTCTTAATATATATTTATAAGTAAGTAGTATTTCTGTGTATGTGTATGTGGGAGATATTTAATTCACACTTTAGAGATAATTTGAAGCAGATTATAAAAATGCATATAATACATGTTATCCATCATGTTCATATTATAGTTTTATGGTAATATGAGATACATTTTTTGTAAGACTGAACAAATAAATATCATAAAAATTAAACTAGAATACAAACTTCCACATTGGAAAGTGGAAGATTAGACTTAAGATAGTACTTTCAAAGAATAATTAACTTGAAGCTATTTTATAGAGATTCTGGCAGAAAAGTTTTGATATTAAAATCATTGGTATAATTGGGGGGCCACATGATGTGATGAACACAGGGTGTTATACGCAACTGATAAATCATTGAACTCTACATCTGAAACTAATGATATACTATATGTTTGCTAGTTTAAATTAAAATTAAGTTAAAAAAAAGAAAACCTTTGGTTTGACAAAACAACACCAATAAAAACACAGTTAATTGGTAAAGAGTTATGCAAGCCCTTTGCTGTATGCTCTGATGCAGAATTTAAGGAATCCAGCCTAAAATCATCGATATAGAGATCACAAATACCATCTAACCCAGAGTCTCTCAATCTCAGAACAGCAGACTGGATAATTCTTTTTTTGTGTGAGGCTATCTGAGTAGTGTGGAACCTTTAGCAGCATCTCTAGCCTTCACCTATTAGATGTGAGTGGTTCCCACCCCACCTCACACGGGACCTTCTGTGATACCAAAATGATGTCTTGCCAGAAGTCCCATAGGGGCAAATTGTTCTAGTAAAGAACCAAAGATCTAAAACCATCACCTTATATTCCAGGTGGAAGGCTGTACTGCAGAGATATTATGTGAGTTATTTAAATCCACATTAGCTAATTAGAGACAGAGTAGTCAACCGAGGTGGCTGGTATTCCTCTATTATTCTCTTCTCTATTTGACACACCGGGCTGAAATACACCTCCTGCTTTTAGTATGTAAGCAAAGTCAAGAAGTTTTATGTCCCAATTCTACCCTCTGCAGTCTGAAATTGTACTTTTCATCTAAGTAACATACTCTCAAGATATTAATAATCCATCAAAATTATGTTCTGGGTAAAACATAAAACCAAATATAATATTGTTAACTTATGTCATTGGCTATGAATAGAAATCTTCTTGTATCTTTTTTTTTTTTAATTTCTTTTCAGCATAACAATATTCATTGTTTTTGCATCACACCCAGTGCTCCATGCAATACGTGCCCTCCCTAATACCCACCACCTGGTTCCCCTAAGCTCCCACCTCCCGCCCCTTCAAAACCCCTCAGGTTGTTTTTCAGAGTCTATAGTCTCTCATGGTTCACCTCCCCTTCCAATTTCCCTCAACTCCCTTCTCCTCTCCATCTCCCCATGTCCTCCATGTTATTTGTTATGCTCCATGAATAAGTGAAACGATATGATAATTGACTCTCTCTGATTGACTTATTTCACTCAGCATAATCTCTTCCATCCCGTCCAGGTTGCTACAAAAGTTGGGTATTCATCCTTTCTGATGGAGGCATAACACTCCATACTGTATATGGACCACATCTTCCTTATCCATTCATCTGCTGAAGGGCATCTTGGTTCTTTCCACAGTTTGGCGACCGTGGCCATTGCTGCTATAAACATTGGGGTACAGATGGCCCTTCTTTTCACTACATCTGTATCTTTGGGGTAAATACCCAGTGGTGCAATTGCAGGGTCATAGGGAAGCTCTATTTTTAACTTCTTCAGGAATCTCCACACTGTTCTCCAGAGTGGCTGCACCAACTTGCATTCCCACCAACAATGTAAGAGGGTTCCCCTTTCTCCACATCCTCTCCAACACACGTTGTTTCCTGTCTTGCTAATTTTGGCCATTCTAACTGGTGTGAGGTGATATCTCAATGTGGTTTTAATTTGAATCTCCCTGATGGCTAGTGATGATGAACATTTTTTTATGTGTCTGATAGCCATTTGTATGTCTTCATTGGAGAAGTGTCTGTTCATATCTTCTGCCCATTTTTTGATATCATTATCTGTTTTGTGTGTGTTGAGTTTGAGAAGTTCTTCATAGATCCTGGATATCAACCTTTTGTCTGTACTGTCATTTGCAAATATCTTCTCCCATTCCGTGGTTTGCCTCTTTGTTTTGTTGACTGTTTCCTTTGCTGTGCAGAAGCTTTTGATCTTGATGAAATCCCAAAAGTTCATTTTCGCTTTTGTTTCCTTTGCCTTTGGGGACATATCTTGAAAGAAGTTGCTGTGGCTGATATCGAAGAGGTTACTGCCTATATTCTCCTCTAGGATTCTGATGGATTCCTGTCTCACATTGAGGTCTTTTATCCATTTCGAGTTTATATTTGTGTATGGTGTAAGAGAATGGTCGAGTATCATTCTTCTACATATAGCTGTCCAATTTTCCCAGCACCATTTATTGAAGAGACTGACTTTTTTCCACTGTATATTTTTTCCTGCTTTGTCGAAGATTATTTGACCATAGAGTTGAGGGTCCATATCTGGGCTCTCTACTCTGTTCCACTAATCTGTGTGTCTGTTTTTATGCCAGTACCATGCTGTCTTGGTGATCACAGCTTTGTAGTAAAGCTTGAAATCAGGTAACGTGGTGCCGCCAGTTTTATTTTTGTTTTTCAACATTTTCTTAGCAATTCAGGGTCTCTTCTGATTCCATACAAATTTTAGGATTATTTGCTCCAGCTCTTTGAAAAATACTCATGGAATTTTGATTGGAATGGCATTAAAAGTATAGATTGCTCTAGGTAGTATAGACATTTTAACAATGTTTATTCTTCCGATCCAAGAGAGTGGAATGAATGGTCTTCCATCTTTTTGTGTCTTCCTCAATTTCTTTCATGAGTGTTCTGTAGTT
>PISX010008864.1:52566-79196 GCA_004024625.1 Mellivora capensis | reverse complement strand
CCAAAACTGCTAGAACTTGTACAGGAATTTAGTAAAGTGTCAGGATATAAAATCAATGCACAGAAATCAGTTGCATTTCTCTACACCAACAACAAGACAGAAGAAAGAGAAATTAAGGAGTCAATCCCATTTACAATTGCACCCAAAACTATAAGATACCTAGGAATAAACCTAACCAAAGAGGCAAAGAATCTATACTTAGAAAACTATAAAGTACTCATGAAAGAAATTGAGGAAGACACAAAGAAATGGAAAAATGTTCCATGCTCCCGGATTGGAAGAACAAATATTGTGAAAATGTCTATGCTACCTAAAGCAATCTACACATTTAATGCAATCCCTATCAAAATCCCACCCATTTTTTTCAAAGAAATAGAACAAATAATCCTAAAATTTATATGGAACCAGAAAAGACCTCGAATAGCCAGAGGAATGTTGAAAAAGAAAGCCAAAGTTGGTGGCATCACAATTCCGGACTTCAAGCTCTATTACAAAGCTGTCATCATCAAGACAGTATGGTACTGGCACAAAAACAGATACATAGATCAATGGAACAGAATAGAGAGCCCAGAAATAGACCCTCAACTCTATGGTCAACTAATCTTTGACAAATCAGGAAAGAATGTCCAATGGAAAAAAGACAGCCTCTTCAACAAATGGTGTTGGGAAAATAGGATAGCCACATCCAGAAAAATGAAATTGAACTATTTCCTCCCACCACACGTGAAAATAGACTCAAAATGGATGAAGGACCTCAATGTGAGAAAGGAATCCATCAAAATCTTTGAGAACACAGGCAGCAACCTCTTCGACCTCAGCCACAGCAACTTCTTCCTAGGAACATCGCCAAAGGCAAGGGAAGCAAGGGCAAAAATGAACTATTGGGATTTCATCAAGATCAAAAGCTTTTGCATAGCAAAGGAAACAGTTAACAAAACCAAAAGACACTGACAGAATGGGAGAAGATATTTACAAATGACATATCAGATAAAGGGCTAGTATCCAAAATCTATAAAGAACTTAGCAAACTCAACACTCAAAGAACAAATAATCCAGTCAAGAAATGGGCACTGGGATGCCTGAGTGGCTCAGTTGGTTGGACGACTGCCTTCAACTCAGGTCATGATCCCGGAGTTCCCGGATCGAGTCCCGCATCGGGAACCCAGCTCCATGGGGAGTCTGCTTCTCCCTCTGACCTTCTCCTCACTCATGCTCTCTCTCACTGTCTCTCTCTCAAATAAATAAAAATAAAAAATCTTAAAAAAAAAAAAAAAAAGAAATGGGCAGAGGACATGAACATACATTTCTCCAAAGAAGATATCCAGATAGCCAACAGACACATGAAAAAATGCTCCACATCACTCGGCATCAGGGAAATACAAACCCAAACCACAATGAGATACCACCTCACACCAGTCAGAATAGCTAATATTAACGAGTCAGGAAATGACAGATGCTGGCGAGGATACAGAGAAAGGAGAACCCTCCTATACTGTTGGTGGGAATGCAAGCTGATGCAACCACTCTGGAAAACAGAACAGAGGTTCCTCAAAAAGTTGAATATAGAGCTACCCTATGGACCAGCAATTGCACTACTGGGTATTTACCCTAAAGATACAAATGTAGTGATTCGAAGGGGCACGCACACCCGAATGTTTATAGCAGCAATGTCCACAATAGCCAAACTATGGAAAGAACCTAGCTGTCCATCAACAGATGAATGGATAAAGAAGAAATGGTGTATATATATACAATGGAATACTATGCAGCCATCAAAAGAAATAAAATCTTGCCATTTGCAATGACGTGGATGGAACTAGAGGGTATCATGCTTAGTGAAATAAGTCAATCAGAGAAATACAACTATCATATGATCTCCCTGATATGAGGAAGTGGAGATGCAACATGGGGGATTTGGAGGGTAGGAAAAGAATAAATGAAACAAGATGGGATCAGGAGGGAGACAAACCATAAGAGACTCTTAATCTCACAAAACAAACTGAGGGTTGCTGGGGGGAGGGGGAGTCGGGAGAGGGGGGTGGGGTTATGGATATCAGGGAGGGTATGTGCTATGGTGAGTGCTGTGAAGTGTGTAAACCTGGCGATTCACAGACATGTACCCTTGGGGATAAAAATACATTATATGTTTATAAAAGTTTTTAAAAATTATAAAAAAATAGTAAAGAAAAAAAATAGGAGCTCTTCCAAAGTTTTACCACTATGTGAAATTTTCCAAAGAAGCAATTATAGGTATTAAAATATGTTAAAACACCTTTGTAATTCAAAAAAATATATGTATTGGGGCACCTGGGTGGCTCAGTGGGTTAAAGCCTCTGCCTTCGGCTCAGGTCATGATCCCAGCCTCCTGGGATCGAGCCCCGCATTGGGCTCTCTGCTCGGCAGGGAGCCTGATTCCTCCTCTCTCTCTGCCTGCCTCTCTGCCTGCTTGTGATCTCTGTCTGTTAAATAAATAAATTAAAAAAAAATGTGTATTAATGGAGTACATATCGACAGATAGATCAATAGAACAAAATAGAAAATCCCAAATAGACCCATGTTTATGGAATGCAGTATATGACAAAGATGACATAGAAAACCAGCAGATGTTAAAGAAATTCACCTTAAACAAGTGTTACTACGAACACTGGTTAGTGCATTAATTAGCTTTTATCTGCATAACAAACAACCCTAACAGTTTATGTTAATCCAAAATTTAGTGGTTTATTATTTTTTAATTTTTGTTTTAATTTATTTATTTGAGAGAGAAAGAGAGAGAGAGATTTTTAAAAAAGAGATTTAAAAAAAGAGAGAGAGAGAAAGCATGAGCAGGGGATGGGGAAAGGAGAGGCAGGCTCCCTGCTGAGCAAAGAGCCTGATTTGGGCCTTGATCCCAGGACCCTGGGATCATGACCTGAGTTGAAGGCAAGCACAACGATCTGAGCCACCAAGGTGACCCCCAAATTGAGTGGTTTACTTCAAAATTTGTTATTGTTTACAAATCCAAGTTTTGTGTGTGAGATCTACTGATCCACTAACCTTTGCTGGGAATGCTCATTTGTCTGAAGTTCTTTGTGAATGTTGTAGGATGCTCGGTAGAAGATGGCCCCAGTCCTATATCTAGCAGAGTGTGGATAACCCACATCACTATGACACAAAATTCAGAACAAAAAGAAGAGTGCTAACTTCTACTGCATACACAAAATACAAAATAAAGTGTTTGCATATCTAAGTTACCATAAGCAGCATCAAAGCATAAATGAAAAATTGGGAAAAATATCAGCACTTACTTCATAGACATAGAGTTATTACTTGAATATATAAAGAGTTACTAAAAATTGAGAAGAGAAAATCAACAACTAAATAGAAGCAAGGCACAAAAGATATGAATAACTTGTTCATGGGGAAGGAAATGCAAATGGCCAATGAACTTATAAAGTCTGCTTAAATTCACTACTAAAGAAAATGGAAATTAAAACTATACAGTGCTGCTGCTAATTCATCAATTGGTTTGGCAGAAAGCCAAAACATGTGAACCTGTAGGGAAAAGGAGCTCATATATTGCTATCCCTTACTTTATTTAGCCTTTCCACTGACTTTAATCTGATGTTTTCCATTCTTTTCTTCTTATAAATAATTGAACAATAATCAAACTTATGCACTTTAGTTATTTTTACAGCATATCTTTGGGAGAGCTTAAGCTAAGTGAGGTTGCTAGGGCAGATGATAAACATGCATGTGACTTATTGATATTGCCAACTCCTTTCCATAAGGTTTATCTCAGTTTACATTTATAGATCTGGGTGAAAAAAACAAATAAGTGGATCTGTTAATGTTAGGAATAATGATTTTCAATACACGAAAAAAAGCATAAAATATAAGATATTAATGTAGAAAAAAGCTTGAACTCTTAATATAGACTGAGATTGTCACTAAATCTCAAGGATCATAAAACTATTGATTTCCCAGTTGAAAGGAACCTGAATGTCCAACTTATATTTCATAGTTAAGTCCCTTCTAAAAAAATCTTCAGTGAATTGATTTTTTGTCTCTTTTTGAATTACACTGGGGCCAAGAAATTATTCTATTGTAGATTTAATATTAGTTCTGTGACTCAGTCCTTACTCCATCTCTACTAGATATTACTTAGAGAATTAACTCAATCTCTCTAATTCCCTGATCTATAAATGGAGCTAATGAAATTCTATCTGATGGATTGATCCTGTAAGGACTGACCAAGCTGTGGGCACGATGGTTTCTACCACCAAATAATTCATGGCATTGTTTAGCCACAAATCCTTTCGTGTTATTTTCACAACTGTTATTGAGATTTGTGGGTATTTCAGCATATTACCCACCTTGAAAACCTTGACATTGTCTGAAATAAAGGACTGTGTTTTAAGTTTTGTATGGTGAGAATACTGCCTGCCATAGTTGGTTCTAGATTTCATACATTACATATAAAAATGGTTTGTAAACTGGAAAACATGATACAAAGATGGTTATTATTGCTATTATTATGTGTATATTTATAATAGAAAATGAAAAAAAATAACTTGTTAGACTATGTGGGAGAAAGAAGACACCTTTTTCCTTTCAGTACTTCAAGGATAACTTTATAAAAAGAGGATATTAACAGAGTAGATATGTAGAAAAACAACCATAAACAGAAATTATTTTTTCAATATAAATTATAATACAAAACAATTATTTTCATTCAGTAAACAGTTAATGCCTGTCTTCTGAATCATACCTGAATAAAGTGGTCAAAAAAAATGAGAATGGAACTGGAGGAGATTATGCTAAGTGAAATAAGTCAAGCAGAGAAAGACAATCATCACATGGTTTCACTTCTTTGTGGAACATAAGGAATAGCATGGAGGACACTAGGAGAAAGAGGGAAAAATGAAAGGGGTTGGGAATCAGAGAGGGAGATGAACCATGAGAGACTGTGGACTCTGGGAAACAAACTGAGGGTTTCAGAGGGGAGGGAGGTGGAAGGATGGGTTAAGACCAGTGATGGGTATTAAGGAGGGCATGTGTTGTGATGAGCACTGGGTGTTTGTTTGTTTGATATTCTTTTTATTTATTTAACAGCGAGAGACAGCAAGAGAGGGAGCACAAGTGGGGGAGTGGGAGAGAGAAAAGCAGGACTCCCGCTGAGCAGGGAGCCTGACATGGGGTTCTATACCAGAACCCTGGGATCATGACCTAAGCTGAAGGCAGCTTCTTAATCACTGAGCCACCCAGGTACCCTGAGCACTGAGTGTTATATGCAACTAATGAATTGTTGAATACTACATTAAACTAACGATGTACTATGTGTTGGCTAATTGAACATAATAAAAATAAATAAAAAGAGTCTTACTATTATTATAATAATAGTTTTGAGTTCACAAACCTCTTAGAGAGGTCACCGGGATCCCTGGTGAGTCCCAGGACCACAGTCTGGAAACAGTTATTCCGGATTAATAAACATTAAAAAAAAAAAAAAAAGCTTTCTATTGAGAAGTGAAACATATTTTGATGATGAAATTAAATAACAGGAAAATATAGATGGAAATGGATTATGATGTATATTTATATGTATAAGAAAATTGGTGTTTTGTTCTGTGAGCACAAGCCAAGGGTTGAGGAATCACTCTAGTGCTGTCATTTTGCCAATAGGAAGCTTATACTACTATATTTTAGCTTTTGTGCAGAGAAAATATTCTGTGCACTAAGATAGAAATCAAATACCCTAAAATAATTTCTTTTTTACTGAGGTAGTAGTTGACATGTAACATTATGATAGTTTTAGGTATGCAATGTAACAGATTCCACATTTGCATATATCAAAAAATACCACCACAGTAAGTCTAGTTAACATAATCTGTCACCATACATAGTAACAAATTCTTTTTTCTTGTGATAACTTTAAAGATGTTTTAGCTATCAAATATGCAATACAGTATTTTTAACTATAGTCATCATGCTGTATATTCCATCCCATGACTTAACTATTTTATAACTGGAAGTTTGTACCTTTTGACCACTTTCACCCACTTTGCCCATCCTTTACTCTCCGGCCTTGGCAACAACCAATCTTTACTTTGTATCAATGTCTATGAGGGTTTTTTTGTCTTTTATTTTTTAGATTCTGCATATAAGTGAGATCATATAATATTAAATCCTGAACTTCCCAGCAGTGCTTTAAATAATATGGATCAATGTATGTGTATACCACATGGCACTGGGTTTCCAAAAAGAATTGCATTTTGATGCATTTATCGAATGCCCCAATTAAAAAATATATATTCAGAACTTTGCAATCTTAAACGTCTTTAAAACAAACAACAACAAAATAGCAGGTCAAGTGAACAAAAAAACCTTACTCAAGTGACTTATGTAAGGTCCATGTGTTATTGTTAATGTATATTATATTAGGAATTAAGTTTCTTATTCCTTCCCTCCTTTATAGGGATAATATTATGAGCTGGTGACCAAAATAGAAATAATAGTTACAAATCCCTCTCTTGAGGGGAAGACTAGTATATTACAGAATAATAAAAATTTAAGTGCATTTTATTAAGAAAGATAATTCATGGGTAAATAATTTGATTTAATCAAATTCCTATTTTAGAATCAGTTTTTAGCTTTGGGATATTGGATTCCATTTGGTGGTGTCAAAATAATAGTATGTGGTAATTAATTAAATTCATGGACAGACTTAAGTAAATATTTACTTCTAATTAAAAATGTTCATCAATATATAGAATTCTGGTTAGAAAAATGTATTTTTAACTCAATTTTCCTCTTAAAATTTTTGTGCCAGTTCAGACAATTTTTTAATATACTCAAATTAACAACTTGACATTTCAATATTTTGAAAATATTAAGATATTTATTTATTTATTTCATTTCATTTCTTTTCAGCATAACGGAATTCATAGTTTTACACCACACCCAGTGCTCCATGCAATGCGTGCCCTCCATAATACCCACCACCTGGCTCCCCCAACCTCCCACCCCCCACCCCTTCAAAACCCTCAGGTTGTTTTTCAGAGTCCATAGTCTCTCATGGTTCATCTCCCCCCCAGTTTCCCTCAACTCCCATCTCCTCTCCATCTCCCCATGTCCTCTGTATTATTTGTTATGCTCCGCAAATAAGTGAAACCATATGATAACTGACTCTCTCTGCTTGACTTATTTCACTCAGCATAATCTCTTCCAGTCCTGTCCATGTTGCTACAAAAGTCGGGTATTCATCCTTTCTGATGGAGGCATAATACTCCATAGTGTATATGGACTAAGATATTTATTATGTATTTTATACTCAATACTTGGAAAGAAACTTGTTACTCTGTGTTATAAAGTGAACCCATTAACCATTAGAATGGATGAAATGTCAAATCAAAAGTAACTTCTCTTTCTGTATCCCTGCCTCTGCTTCTCTCTCTTCCTTCCTCTCTTCTTTTTTTAAAATAATTAATGAGCTCAGCAAATATGAGAACTAGGAAGTACTGACCAATAACCTCCAAACTGTGCAGGAGTGTTTGTAATATTACTTGTTTTTATTAAAAAAGAAAAAAACTCTCTTGTTTTAATCTCTTCTTCTATGTTCCTATTTCTATCCAATTTAATCATGAAATTTCTTAGTAACTTCAGAACTTCTGCAGAGACTTTCTTAGAGTTTGTATTCTTCTCTCCATTCAACTGATTCAATATAATGCTTAGAGATAGACAATTTTGTGATACAAAATTGTGTGTTTACAAATAAGTGTCAAAGCCCTTAAAATTAAATACTTGCAGGCACCTGGGTGGTACAGTCAGTTAAGCATCTGTCATTGGCTCAGGTCATGATCCTAGGGTCCAGGGATAGAGCCTGTATTGGGTTTCCTTCTCAGTAGGGAGACTGCCTCTCCTTCTCCTCCCCCCTGGTGCTCATTCTCATTATCTCAGTTGCTTTTCTCTTTCATAAATAAATAAATAAATAAATAAAATCTTTAAAAATAGCTGTATACCTGCTCAGAAATAGAGCATAGAGCTTTTTGGAAATCCATTTTTTAAAAATTAGCTTTTGACCTAGCAATGTCACTTCTAAGTATTTACCCTGAAGATATACCTCCAAAATTGATTTAAAAAATAAAAATAAAAAACAAAACATGTAAAAGGCTATTCATTTCAACATTGTATGCAATTGCAAAGTATTAGATAAACTTAATGCCCATACATGGGATAGTGGTTGAATTACCCATAGTACATGTACACTAGGAAGTAATATTCAGCTGTGTAGAAGAATGAAGAAGCTGCCTATGACCTAATAGGGAGTCCAAGATATACTGTTAGATGAAAAAAAAATCCCCTACAATATCTCTAGTATACTAACCTTTACATAAGAAAAGGATAAGATAAAACAGATATGTGTCTGTGCATTTGCACAAAGTGCAGAAAGATTAACCAGACACTGAGATTACTCACAGAAACATAAGGAAATGAAGTAAATGGAGAACTTTTATTTTTTCCCCTTGGTGCCTTCAGATAATGCCTTACATACTTCATGCTTTTTTAAAAAGGCCTATAATTAAAAAGATCTAACTAAAGTATATTTGGAGAACAATATTTTAACCATGTTTTAGAATCCTAAGAACAAGTGGAACTGTATGTAGTTACTGTTACTTCAGCTAGTAAATTCTCCACTTTTGGTTTGGTTACCATTTCTGAAATACTTTATGTATTTACTAAGATTGAATGAACGTGTAAATATACTGTGAATAAGATTCAGGTTTGTCATAGTCAGAGACAGGATTTACAAATAAGGGAAGAATGGAGGCAAGAATGAGTCCCTTGATGTTGGACTGGAATTGGAGGTATCAGTATGAACTCATGGTTTTAATTATAGGCACAGATTGATAGACACAGACATAACTTTGGAGGCACAGGGAGGTTGGTGTCACAGCACACAGCTTTGCTTCCCAGCATAGTCGGCTGACAGGGCACATAAGACATAGCACACCAGTAACCATGAACATTCCTAGCTGCTGATCTTGGTTTAGAACAATTACTGATTCTAGGGCTTGGATAGAGAAAATACAAGATGAGTATGGAATATTCTGTTATCACAAAGTAAGAAAGTGTTCAGGGATGCCTGGGTGACTCAGTCGGTTAAGAATCTGCCTTCAGCTCAGGTCATGATCCCAGGGTCCTGGGATTGAGTCCCGTATCATGTTTCTTGCTCAGCAAGGAGCTTACTTTCTCCCTCTGCCTGCTGCTCTCCTTGCTTGTGCTCTCACTCACTCTCGTTCTGACAAATAAATAAATAAAATATTTGAAAAGAAGGGAAAAAAAGAAAGTAAGAAAGTGTTCAAAAGATGATGGGGAGTTATTAAAAGGACACAGACGCCCCTTGAAGAAATGCCCAAAGTCAAAAGCTGGAATAATTATAGGAACAACATAATAATAAATAAATAACAATAGTATTGAATTGCAATAAAAAAATTTAAAATAAATATTCATGAATCCATAACTGATTCAAGTAAATAACTGAATAAATAGGTGGGAGACAGGGAGAACTATTCCTCATGGTAGAATTCTAATTAATAAATGTAAAAAGAGTATATGGAAAAATACAATTTCATCATTAGACAAATATCTTAGTAATATTTTTGCAGGCAAGAAGAATCACTGCATGTTAAAATGATGGATGAGAGTATGATGAAAAACAGTATTTATGTACAGTGTCAAATAGGTCTACACAAGATACTTACAAGTAACAAAGAGAAAATAGTATTTTTTACACTGGATAAATCTGGCACTATCTTAACTAAGTTATCAAAGTTAACTGACTAAAACAAAACACATTGACATGCTTCTCTAATATGAACTGAAAAGTATTCTTGCCCAAAATGCATAAAATCAGTCTAATAATGAGAAAACAAAAGAACTATTCAAATGGTGAAATTAGAATAAGAATTATAGCTTAGTTACTAATATATCAATATCAGTTTTCTAGTATTGATATTACTGTATGGTAATTTAAGGTTTAAGATTAGTGGAAACTGGATGAAAGGCATATGAGAATATTGAACTATTTTTCACTTTTTGGTAGATCTAAATTTATTTCAAAATAAAAATTTAAAAAATCCTATTCAATAACAATGTAGGCCAAAAAGAATTTATAAGAAGGTTTATTGCAATAATTTTTAAAATAATAAGATATTGAAAATATCATTTGTATCAAAAATAAGGAATTGATCTAACCCTGTACTGGCATATTTTTCATCAATTAAATTTAATTTTAGTATTGATATTTTTTGACAAAGAAAAAATATACATGGTTATTAAGAGAAAAATACTACCAAGGAGTTATGGGTGATCTTTTAAAATGCTGTATAAATATGTACATTGGTGCATAGGAAAACCAAATGACATTTTCAGTAAAATGTTTTTGTGGCTATCTCTGTGTGCTTGACTTGTGTTTAATGGTTTGTTTTTGTTTTTTTCTTTTTAGTATGTATTACTTTTATAACAAACTTAAAACTTAAACTAATATCGTAATCTTTGCTGGAGAAGGAAAAATAAAAACCTCTAACTTAAAGAAGTTAATATAAGTAAGATTGAATTCTGATCGTATTCAGACTAAGGCAGACTACATAGTACAGTCCATTACAGGAAGACCATACAGGTCCAGGTTTAAAAAAAAAAAAAAAAAGTCCTGGGGCACCTGGGTGGCTCAGTGGGTTAAGCCTCTGCCTTGGGCTCAGATCATGATCCCAGAGTCCTGGGATTGAGCCCCGCGTTGGGCTCTCAGCTCAGCAGGGAGCCTGCTTCCTTCTCTGCCTGCCTTTCCGCCTACTTGTGATCTCTGTCAAATAAATAAATAAATAAATAAATATCTTTTAAAAAAAGTCCTTTTACATGATAGTTTATACTAGACTCTAAGGTTTCCAGGGAACAGCTAAAGCCCCACCCCCTAAAATAAAGATGGTTATGTGTGGCAGATACAATTTACTGTGCATTTATAAGCTTATTTGTGATAATTGAGTTCTTTTCCTATTAAGTCCATTAAAGACAAACATCTGCACTCTCAGTAGATCCTCAGCTCTGCGATAGAGTCCCACAACCAGTGATTTTCCTGATGTTGTTTTAACTAGGGATTCAGTTTTTCTGTGTGGTATTATCTAATATTGCAGTTGATTTCTTCTTTTTTTTCCCCTTGGTGCCTTCAGATAATACCTTACATACTTCATACTCTTAAAAAGGCAAAAAAAAAAAAGTCTTTTCAAATTGAAAATCTAAACTTAGACCTAAAATTTCTATTTATATAAATAATTCTTCTATCACCAGCCATTTTAGTGGACTCTCTCCAAAACACATTTTTAGTACTTCAAAATGCTCTTTTATATTCATTTAAAATACGTGTGTATATATGAGTCTTTTGAAATAAGAGTACTAATACATGAGTTCATTTTTATCCACATTGTAAAGGTTACCTAATGCCATCTTAGAAATGCTTTAGTAATTATAGATTATGGTTTTATAAAAATTAAAGCTAGTCAAAATTTTAATATGATATAGTTTTATCTCACTTTTATGTTTTGATGTCAGTGACTAAGAAAGTAGAAAATTTTTTTGTCACCCTCATTCAAAGTCACAAAAAGAATTTGTTGTGGTAGATGCAGTTTTGACACAAAATAAAGGGTTTAGACAAATGTTTCTAAGTCCTTATGGTTTTCTAAGCGTTCTCTCTGCAGTCTTCAGAAAGAGGGGAAAAGTGTTTCCGGACAGATGCTCTTGTAAGATGCAAACTTGTGGTTAAGCAGGAGGACTAGGTCTTTGTGAATTACTTCTCCAACTGCCTCTCCAGCTGCAAGATGTATTAATAGAAAGAATGTCAGATTTTAAAATACGTTTTTACAAATGGGTTGATTTTACTGAAATATTTTGGTCAATTACAATCTAAGTGTTTTTACTTTTTTACATGAAAAATATTGAGACATATGACAATAACAAACCCGATTTGATGCTTGAGAAGTTATAAAAGATTGAAAAACAAGGGGAAAAAACACACTGGAGACATGGACTGGTAACCTTTGAAAGACACCGCAATATGAGAAATTAATTCAGCATTTCCTTCAGGGTTAACTGATCTAAAATTAAGCTTCAACATACCAGGTTGTTGCTAAGCAACTAGTAAATTTGCTGTGCTTCCAAATTTTAGGCTTTTGTAACAAATTTATTTTAACAGAATTCCTTATTGGTCTAGAGAAACCAAAGATGTTTGTCAGGTGGGTGTGCACACAAAACCAAACAGTGAAGCTTAAAATTGAATAATTACTCTAAGCATAAGCCTGCTGAAGGTTACATTTGCCATACATGAGTGACCACTGAAGAAATTCAATTTACATAGGGAATGAAAGTCATTTGGGGAAATTAATATTTAATATATTAATACATATTTTAAATTAATAGTACCTATTGGGATGAAACGGTGATGCTATCCTAATGTCATTCTTTTCCACAAACCTTGTTCCCCTTGCCTGTTTTAAGCCTTCACAATTTTCCAAGGTAAGTGTTACTGATTAGCTTTCAATTATACCGTACACAATCATGAGCCCTGTTATTAGAATGCTTCTTCCCACTCATGGTCTTTTCATTCTGTGAATGAAGTTCAATTAGTGTAATGGCAGGCTTGGCTCAGCTCCTCTACACTGCAGGTGTACAGTGGCTTGCCCCTGTGTTTCCTGTGACTCAGTGAGTACATTTGCCCAATATAGGAGTTTGACATTAGTAGGTCCATGTGCCTGCTTATATAAGCACCCAACAATGTGAACTTTGTTGGCAATTAAAGTAGCATTTTGGCATTAACCTTTATCTTAGTTTTGTTTTTCAACCTCTTCAAAACTAGGTAGTAGAGAGGAATGTTATTTTAGACATTCCACGTGACAAATGTAGTAGATATCAACCGTACAACAGCTGTTGTGCTAAATATTGATAATGTAAGACTGAGTAAGACACAGGGTACTAACAGAGTAGTGAAGACAAGAGAAACAGAAGCGGACGGTTACAAAACTATGCACTGAAGGAATATGGTGAAAAAGCAGACATGATGTGTGATGGGAGAATAGATGAGAAGAGTCTACCCCATCCCAGCAAAGTGTGTGCTTGTGACTCTTCTAGCATACAAGTTGAAAACTCAGGTAAAGTTGGGATTAGGAAGAGCATTGGGAAAAGCAAACAAACAAACAAAAAAAGTCGCTTCTTAGATAAGAAGCAACATGGTGGATTCTGGGAAACTGCAAATAATTAACAAGTAATGAAGTTTCATTTCGATTTTTTGACACTTAAGCTATGAGGCAGGTAGAGAAAGGAGATGAGCATTGTAGGGAAGACCAAGGAGGTCTTGCCTGGGAGGTCACAGAGGCAAAGTACAACACTCTAGTTTTTCTGTTCTTAACTTACTTTTGTTCTTTCATCTGTCCTTTTAAAACGCTTTAAAAAATTCTTTATTTTTTTAATTATAAGCACAATCACTAACGTGCTATTGAGAGTCTCAAGGACTTTGTTAACTTGTATTGACACAATACTCACACAGACACAAATAAAGCCTGAAATATCTAGGCTTTCAGTCAAAATTTTTCAAAATTCTTTTCAACATGAAGATGCAACATAAACAGAATATTTTGGTGCCTTGAATTCAAGAAATGCTAAAGGAAATTGGTAATCCCCTCACCCAATCTCATCATCTTCCCCAGTTCCAGATCTCAAAAAATGCCACATGATTCAAGCTACTTCCTGAGCAAGAAAGATGGGGGTTACTTTTGATTAGTTCTCCTCTGTCAAGTCTATGCCTCATCAATCCACAAGACCCACTGATTCTAATTCCCAAAACGACATTTATCTGGCCAGTTCTTCTGTCTTTGCTTCTACCACCTTCATTCAAGGTACTATGGCATTTCTCTCCTGAACTATAACAATTAGCACTAATAACATGCTCTTTCTCTGGCACTATTGAAACCCATTGTCTACATTGTAGTCATGAGGATCTTTGCAGAATGTGGATCTGATAATGATTCCTCCTCTATTTAAAATACTATGATGATTTTGACTTGATTCTAGGATAAATCTTTCTTGGGCTGTGATCTGAATCTTACCTTACATTCCGGGTTCATCCCTTCCATTCTCTGTACTGCAGGTGCTTTGGTCTGTTCTACAGGCCTTGTGAATACACATCCCAGGACTTAGTTCCTTCTGCCTGGGATGCCCATCTTTTCCCCTCAGCCTAGTTATTTTCTTTTTTAGATCTCAGCAGAAATGTCTGTCTGTCTCTTGACTTTGAGTCTGTCAATCTCTTGACTCAAGTCTGAGACCCTCTCATAGGTCTTCGAAAATGTCATGCACTTTGGCATAGTCGCATGTCACAGTGACAATTTTAGGTTCATTTATGTTAATACTTGATACAATAAGCTCCAGTGAAGTAGGTATCATGCCTTTTGGGAGCTTATTATGGTATGTTATAATTTACCGCTATTAGAATTTTGATCATTATCATATCTTTTCTGTAGTTCTCTTACTCTGGATTTAGACCACAATTTTTTAAACAACTTTACCAAGATTTCATTTACATAACATAGAAGTTATCCATTTTAAGTGTACAACTCAAAGAGTTTAAGTGTACTTACAGAGTTGTGTAACTGTTACCACGATCTAAATATGGAACACCTTTATTACCTCAGAAAGAATCTTCCACCCTCTTTTACAGGCACTCTCTATTCTGACCACCACTTCTAGGCAACAATTAAGCCACTTTCTATTTCTACATATTTCCTCTCTGGACATTCAATATATGGTGTTTTTTTAATCAAGCTTTTTTCACTTAGCATAATATTTTGAAGGGTCATCCATTTTATCACATGTCATTTCAGTATTTTTATTGCTAAATAATATTTCATTATATGCATATACCACATTTATCTATTCTTTGACAGATATTTGAGTTGTTCATACCTTTTGGGCACTGTGAATAATAGGATCGATAACTTGAATGAATGAATGATTGAATGATGAAATCTATACAATAGTTTCCTCCCGTAAATATGAGAATATCCTAATGGAATCAATCTTCCTTATCTGTGGGGGATACATTCCAAGACATTCCAAGACGTTCCAAAACCTCCGGTGGATGCCTAAAACTGCAAACAGTACCAAACCTTATATTTAAGTGTTTTTTACTACACATATATATCTATGACAAAGTTTGCTTTATAAATTAGGCACAGTAAGAAATTAACAACAATAACTATAATAAAATAGAATAATTATAACAATATACTGTAATAAAAGTTATGTGAAAGGGTCTCTCTCTCAAAATGTTATTGTACTCATTCACCTTTCTTCTTCTTGGGATGATGGGAGATGACAGAATGCCTACGTGATGAAACACAGAAAGGTCAATGATGTCAGCAATGTGATGTAGTGTTAGGCTACTGTTAAGCCTCGGAAGTGGTAGGAGAAGAAGAATCATGTGCTTCAGAATGGCAGTTGACACAGGTAACCAAAACTGCAGAAATTGAAACTGTAGGTAAGGGCAGAACTACTTTATATGATTTCCAAGGGCATTCACAACCCTAAAATACAATATTATAATATTCCTAAAAGGATAGAGAAGGCAATGTGGCTAAAAGAAGGAGACTAAATAGAGTTCTATGGATTTTGGATTTGACAGACTAACAAATGGACCAACACTAATTAACCAGCAGAAGAAAAAAATCTACCAGACATCTATAGAATTCCTTTTTTCTGAAATGTTTAACACCAATCCAAAGAGTAAACATGGTCATAATGCTAAGCAAAACAATAGTTCTGATATGATTCAATTCCTGATACTTACAAGACAATTTTCCTATTATTTTGGTATTTAACAAACAAATAAGTTTAGAAAAAAGAAACTACTCTTTTTGTTTTCTCACATGTTATTTACTCTCTGAATCCTGAGAAAAGGAAAGTGATTTTTTTTTAAATCAAAGGAGGAATAAAACATACAGCATTTTTCCAAATATGTGGTATTAACAAAGGTTTCACTGATGTACTGAAGTGGCCAGAATAATGGAATCAAGGGCATTTGTTTTAATATCATACTTTACAAGTACTTCCTTGACAGAGTATTGATGTCATGGCTAAAAACACTCAATTCCCCTTTTTAGGCTATTTGCTAAAACTCCATCCTAGCTACTTGCCTTATCAGATTCCTACACACTAGGCCACCATGGTTTCACCTTACCAACCACCCCACCATCTGTTCCCTGGCCCCACTCCCAGGCGAAGTATGGAACAATTAGGAGCAGCCTCCATGTTCTAGAGCCCATGAAATTTGCCAGCCTACAAAATAGCTTGAAAAACTTAATTAATCCCAACATAACCTGCCATACATAAGCTAGTTTATGTTGTTTCCAGGTTGCTGGTACCCTGTCCCCCCAGGTGGCAGTCTTCTATGTGGCCCCATATGGGAGGCTTCTTTTATTTTGGGCCACAAGTATCAAAGAGGTCTGCCTTTCATCTAGCCAGTGTCAGTATATTGTGTCCTACTTAAAGAATCTTTAAGTTTTATTAGTGAGTTTAGCAGGATAGCAGGGCATGACTATTGATTCTTGGAGAGCTTCTTGGAGGGATTACTCTCAGCTTACTAATTAATTCCAGATCACTGCAAAAGCCACAGGGGGGGACAGAACTGCAGTCTGTTGGTGAGCTTGATTTTTAGCTGGTACGGGCTGCTGGAGTAGCCTCATCTCTTCCTAACCACATTTCATGGCATCTGAATATTCAGAATGAACAGCACTAATTGGTTAAACTCCAGGGATTAGATACCATCCTGATGGGGCCCCATTTTAGGGTAAATAGAGTGACAGGCCAATGTAAGCAGCACTTTTCAGATTGGGGGTATCCATGTATTTTTGTATTTGGCAGAAGCTTATCTCAGGAAACACACTTCTTTGGTGTTAGTGTTTGTTATTATTTGGGAGGTCATATCTGGTTTGTCTGTGTATTTCAGGCACCGCTTTATGGAGGAACATGCTGATCGTGTTTCCCACAGGAGAGAATTAACACTCTGGTCTCCTGAACTCCTGAACACCTAAACTGCCTTGACAATGACACCTCTACTTAGTGTGAATCCTGACCTCTCAGAGGCAAAATGGGAGGTGGATATGTAGGAGGAGGCCCAGTGGGGACTTGTGCGGTTTTCCCCTTACTACTCAGAAACTCAGAATAATGAGCTATTGACTAGAAACTAAATTGGCATGCTGTAATTTTACTAGATTAAGAGTACCTAGGTCTCTCTCATCCTCACAGTGCTTATTTCCCTTGCCCTCCAAAAGACTACATGCCAAATAAAATCTAAACCCATCACCCTAGCCCCTTGGATATTTCCGTAAACCTCCAGCACATACATACATTTAACTGAACTAGCTTCACATGCATTAACTATCTGTAACTGTTGGATTTGCCGTCAGCCTGCTTCCACATATCTTATACCACACATTTACCCAGCTGATACCTATCCTGGAAATAAAAAAAAAATGGGAAATTAAAACTTCTTCCAAACTATTGCCTCCCTCTGGGATGCCTCCTCATGGTCAGTGGCAAGTGCATTCCTACTTCTTCACTACACAGCCCATAACTACTGATAGAGGATTCCACACCCTCACCATGTACCCAACAAAAACCAGTCTTTCTGTAATTCCCATTTACTTAAAGTGAGGTACAACTTTCCAACATAAAGATAACACCATGGGCATATATATGGTCCAACAAATGAGGGTACTTCTCTTAGCCTTGACCTTTCAGTACTCCCAAGCCACAAGGCATATTGATGCACTCTGGCCTCTTTTGGTGTTCTTATTTATATAAATATTAATCATTCTTTCTGCACTGTGAACAAAGGTCATTGACGTATTGTGTTTGAACATATACTGGAACTTGTTACGCTTTGGTATCATTGGGGCTGCTACAGGCACCACTGCTCTAACCCAATAATCAAAAATCACTGATGTTAATATATAAATGTCCAGTCCTAGGATTTAATATTTCTAAACTATAACAAATGTTAGACCTACTTAATCAAGGCCAGAAAACCTGAAAAAAATGTTTTTTGACAATAGATTAGCATTTGATTATTTATTATTTAATCAAAGAAAGTTTTTATAATATCATTGTAACAAACATAACCTACACATTTAGTACACTGCATAATTCAATCCAAATATGTCTGGAGGTCCCCTGCCATGACTGATTCAGTCTTCTGTTTAACACTAAACACATGGGCAGACCTTCAGTGACTCCTCATGTTTCTACCTGATTTCTTCTTTTCTACTGTCACCATAAAATGTTTTTTTTTTCTGCTCTTTAGGGAAACTCATGCCCTGTTCTCTGAAAATCTCCTTTACTATTCAGGCCACTTAAATACCCTCAAATAATTGAGCTCAACACTGATGTTGGGACATCCAGAAGTGAATTTTCATACAATATTTCACAAATGTCTTCTTGATCCAGTTTTAAAGTCATAGCTAGAAAGCAAGCAGTGTACTAAATCCCTGCCCACATTATTTTCCTTAGCACACTCCTTTCTTCAGGACCTTCATTCTGCATGCACCTCAACCTCCTTCATTGAGATCCATTCTCCAGGGTCAGGTAGAGGCAGCTTCATTGCCCTGGAGCCCATGTAATTATTCAAATTGGACAGTCTACAAGGAATTAAATCTAGCTACTCCCATCCTGCTTGCCTTACCCAAAGCTCCAGCTTGCTGTCAGTCTTCCCAGGGTTCACCCTTCTGTGTGGCTTCCTGTGGAAGCATTCTCTCATTTGGAGCTGTAAATAGTGGCAGAGTTCTGCTGTAACTAGTGTCAGGGAGTTTTGTCCTGCTGTCAAAAGAATCTTTAAATCTTATAAAACACCGGTTTCATGAGGCTTTTTCTTTAGTCTTGTGACAATGTTTTATCTCATGTGTAAACTCATATCAATTGTAGATATTCTTTGTTTTAATAATAACACATGCAATACTGTGCATGGAAGATGACAAGTCTTTGATACATATGAGCTTCTTCTTCACGGTAAATTCTTTTATGATGGACAATTATTAGAATTAGATATTTGTTTCTAAAGAAAGAAAGAGGGGTCCTTGGGTGGCTCAGTCGGTTATACATCCAACTCTTGATTTTGGCTCAAGTCATAATCTTGGGGTCATGGGATACGTATGCCCCATGATGAGCCCCATGCTCAAAATAGAGTCTGCTTGAGATTTTGTCTCTCCCTTTCCTCTGCCCCTCCCTCTGTCTCCAAATGAATAAATAAAATCTTTTAAGAGAAAGAAAAAAATAAGAGAATAGGAAAGAATAAATGAGCAGTGGGTTAAATTAAGTTGACCTTAATGTTACAGTTTTATGATAAGAATATATTATTCTACATCCTATGTGAAATTTAATGGCATAATAGCTCAAATCTACAAATGTAATTAGATATGTGAATAAATCAAATACAGAAAATGAAAGTAAAAGTATCCTTTGTCTTTGTGGTATTTATCTTAATCTGATCTTCTGTTTGCCACAGTAGTAAACCTTTCATCTGTGGGACAATATATTGGTAGAAAACACTACCAATATATTTGGTATATATTTGGTATACCAAATATATGATATACTACCAATATATTTGGTATATAAAGAAAAACACTTTTCTTTTTGAAATTTTTGATGAAGCTGTTTTATGGCATACAGTAAAACTGTCCCTAATACCTTTATTCCCCAACCTTTTCTACAAACACATCCAAGTTTGCCTAGAGTGGAATGTATTCAGTAATTGGAGTTTTTAATTCTTACAGCACTTTAGAATTACTTGGATTTTTTTTTTCTTTTTCTTTCTTTCTTTCTTCTTCTTCTTCTTTTTCTTCTTCTTTTTTTTTGAAAGAGAAAGAGAGAAAACAAACATGGAGGGAGGGGCAGAGAGAGAGGTAGAAAGAATCTTAAGCAGACTCTTCACTGAATGTGGAGCCCTATATGGGGCAAATATCACAACCCTAGCATCATAACCTGAGCCAAAATCAGAAGTCAGACACTTAGCTGACTGAGCTACCCAGGTGCACCTGGAATTATTTTTTTTAAATAACTGACACCTGGATTTGACTTTAAAAATCTGATTTAATTGAGCTGGGATTTAGACACTGAAATAGATTAATAGATCTCCTCTTATATCCTTTCCTGTCATAGGTGATTCTAATGTGTATCCTGGGAGATCTACTTTACTAAAGGTGCATTAAAAAGACTTGGTCTTAAAATTATGGGGAAAATAGCCTTAATTTCAGATGTAACTTTTACTTCATTTAGTAAGTGTTTCCCTTTCTTGGACTGAGTGACTAATACTGAATTATGTTCATAATAAACAGTTAATAGGGCTGATATACATTAAAAATAAAATCTTCCAGCTTGTTAAATTTGATATAGCTGTCACATAGAATACAATAGAGCTATTACATGCAATCAGTATAATCTATCTTGTGTTACAATTACTATATTCAGCATTCTATATTGGGAAAAAAAAACAAAAAAAAACCATCTTGTCCCCTCTTACTCTTTAATGTTTTTTTCTCTCTTCTTTCTGTTAAAGAAATACGTATTTAAGGAAAATTTGGGATCTGCCTTAGGCTTTTGGCATGATATAAAGCTAAATGTCTCCAGTCACCAAAATATAAAAAGACTGTGCCATTTTGTTTTTATTCAAAGTATTAAAATCATCAGTGCATTACTAGTGCAGTGTGAACTATAAGCAATTTTGTTGCATTCATTTATTAGTAAATCTTAATAGACAGTAATTTGGGTGATGAACTGAAGAAACTGTAGCTTAATGAAGGAAATGTAACTGCTTGTGTTTGAAATCTGGTGATTCTGTGGTATTTGCCCGCTCATAACTTCAGTGTATAGAGCAATTGCAATATTTATTTATGAAGACCTTAACCCAGTTATTATATTATTCTTCAAAGCATCTCAGTTAAAAAAAAGCAAACTGTCAACTATAATAAATAAATTTTTAAAAATTATTTATAGAAGAAGAACTTTACATCTTTGCAGCATAAACTAGAAAATGTTGCATTAGTAATTTAAATTTGGAATTGCATTTTAATAATATTAATATCAAAATCACATGGATGTCCAATGCCCTTTCCCTCATTTATTGTTTATTTTCAATAATGAGATAGTTTTCTGAGGCTTCCACAAGAGATCTAGTTAGTAAAAAAACCTGATCATTTTCAGAAAAACATTTTAAAATATTTACTTATGTAAATTGTTTTACTTAATTAATGGCTCTTTTGGAAAACTTACTGTTGAGAGTATTTCAGTGTATTCCTTAGGCTGAATATTTTGAATTTACTAATGAATATTTTCTATAAAACCAGCATCTAAAGTTATTTGATGGAGGAAGAGGTTTATCTCATTACTATTTAAAGCAAAACATTATGTATGTATATACAGCCTAACAAATAATTTCAGAATTATTAATAAATAATCTATAATGGACACATTCACTTGAGATTTTCTGTCTTCCCTAGAATATGACAAATAAGAGGAAAAATTTTCAGAAGACACTGAAAATGGCCTCAGTATGCTGTTGTTGAAAATGTTGTTAACTGGATTGTTTTGAGTGATAATACTACTATTATGATAAGATATAATTCTCCAACATTGCTTAAAATCATATGATTTTTTTCAATCAGCATAAGATTTTTTAAATACTACCTTTTTAAAAATATGGCACTTTGTTTTGATATGCTCTGCATCATAGTCTTTGGTTGAAATTGGGGACACAATTTGCACATGTATTTAACAATATTGACTTTTGAGTTCAGCAAGCCACTATTCACAGAGGTATCAGATTTCTAATTTCTAAAATAAAGTTTATTGTTTGCATATAATACCTAATGCTCCACACAATCCATGCCCTCCTTAATACCCATTACAGGCTCTGATGTACTGTATGGTGACTAACATAACATAATAAAAAAATTAAAATAAAATAAAGTTCACCCTGCCTTGTGAAGTTTATGAGAAATACTTTTAAATGGAATTGATATTATTTGCCAGATATAAATGCTAGATGCTATATGTTAAATGATCTTTGTGAAGATGTCCTGACATAAAAACCTATATTTTTTAAATGGAAAGTAGGTATAAAATGTTAATATATTGGGACGCCTGGGTGGCTCAGTTGGTTAAGCGGCTGCCTTCAGCTCAGGTCATGATCCCAGCGTCCTGGGATAGAGTCCCACATCAGGCCCTTGCTCGGCAGGGAGCCTGCTTCTCCCTCTGCCTCTGCCTGCCACTCTGTCTGCCTGCGCTCGCTCTCTCGTGTTCTCCCTGTCTCTGACAAATAAATAAATAAAAATCTTTTAAAAAAAATGTTAATATATTGATAAGGAACTTGCTTCCCAAAAGGCTGTATATAGCCACTAAAATAGAAGACACCACCAATATAGAAATAATTATTAGCATTTATTACCACCATATCTATGATTGGAAATGAGCAATTGCTTTCATATATTTCCTTTGGTGAAAATATGAGTTAGCCATTTTAGCTACAAGGAAAGAATGAATTAGAGAAATTGAGCAAATATTCCAAGATTAGAGACAGAAGGTTTTTGGGCTGACAATCAAACATGGTTCTGTTCATAGTTTGTCCTGTGTCCACTGACATTCTGATAATAAATGGAACTCAGTGTCTTGTGTTATTGAATATACACTGATATTAAAACACTGGATAAGAATGTATAGAGCTTAAAATTTTACTTTCTACTTCAAAGAAAAGAACAAGCATTAATTGTATGTTTGAGGCAGCATATGTCTTTATCAAAGGTAGCTGTTTTCTAATATTAGTTTTAAGAAACATTAGAAATGCACATTTTGCATGAACTTACTCATGTGAATTCTGGTGTATAAAAAAACACATAAGGTAAAGTTCTATGTCGAGAAGTCATTACTATCACTGTATTTGTGTGATTTGGTATTTTATATAGGAGGAAATCTTTTGCTTAAATCAATATTTTGTAAAAACAAAACAAAATATTTCAAAATTACAACATTTAAAATGTTTTACACCTAAGCAGAACCTTTTATTTCTAAAAATTTCCATCATTTTAACGCACACATCCACATCATAAAAGTATTGTATAGCCCTTAAAAACAGACCATCTGTTTCACAAAATAAATAAGAATTTGAAGTTAAAAAGTAACTAACTGAGAGGGACAAGATGGTGGGGAACTAGGAGGAGGCGCCGTTTCAACCTGTCCCCTAAAGTGAGCTGATTACCTACCAAGGAACTCCGATCACCCATGAAATCAGCCTGAGATTAGAATTATACACATCTGGATCTCTATGGGGGCAGAAGACACCAGTGGGCAGGGAAAGCAGAGTGGGAACGTCGGACTGGTATCGGAAGATAAACAAAAGGGGGAGGGAGCCACCAGAAGCGACCCATTGGAAGTGATACCCCAATACGAGAGTCCCCTGCGTCTGGGGACCAGCATTAACTTCAAGACTGGTTGAAAGCACTCAAAAAGAGCAAAGGATCACGGGGGGAAATTGTGGGAATTGGGACAGTGAGGGACAGCCACCCTGGCGCTGAGCCAGAGAGAGTGAGGCAGAGAAACCAGATCTTGGTCCCTGAGCCACGAGTGAGAGCACCTAAGGACATGGGAGCCCCGCCAGCCGGCAGAAACAGCCTTTTTGCAGTCCCCAGCATGCGCCGCGCCGCACTATCAGAGCCTGATACGCGCCCCACACCCTCCCCTGAGAGGGGTGTGTGTAGGCTCCAGCCCTGCGCTCTCGGACCCAGAAAGTCTGAGCGCTCCCAGCCCGGGCCAGCGGGAAAATCTCAGTGTGCGATCACTGCTTGGGACCTCTCTGGCGGTCTGGAGCTGCCCAGACAACCGCCGCTGTTGTGGTTTTGGGTACAAGCAGGAGTTCCTGTGTCCCCAGAGACTGCGACTGGGAACATGCTCTGCCAGTGGCCAAGAGGGAACTTATGTGCTCTGCAGCACCCAGAGGGGAACAGACTGAGGCTTCTCTCTGGGAGGGAGGTCTGGGTGCAGCTTGCTTTCCTCTAAACCTCCAAAAACCATCAAGAGCTGTCAAGGGGAGAGAAAACAAATGAACAAACATAAAAACCTCCAGAGACCAAAAGCCTGAAAAGCCGGTTTTCTCAGATCCCACCTCCCTGAGGGGGGTGGGAGGACTTAACTCAGGAAACACTGCCTGAAAACCCGACATGGCAGGCCCCTCCCCCAGAAAGCCAACCGGGGGAAAAAAATGACAAGAAAACAACCACCACCACTTCATAGATACAACTTTTTATTTTTAATTCGTTCCCACTATTCTGGTTCATTTAAAATTTTTTTTTTAAATTTTTTAATTTTTTATATAGATATTTTTTAGCCTATTTACCATCACGGTGAGATGTCCAGTACATCAAATTCCATAATAACCTTTTAACCTGAACTTTTTGATACATATACCCGTGTTTTTCTTTTGCTTTTCTATTTTTAAATTTTTTTTAAATTTTACGTTAGTTTAGTTGAGTTCATTATTTTCCTTATTTTTATTTTTAAATATTCATATAGAGTCAAACATCAAGATAATCCCCTTTCACCAATCAATGCTACCCCTATAGGTAAACCAATTTTTAATCCCCCATTATCTTAGAAAAATTGAGTCCTTAACAATGATATCAAGATACATCCAGGAAGAGTCAAAATAACCTTCCTCACCCACACTGAGAATTTATAACCACTCTCCCATCTTTTTCTTCCACCAGTGTTTCTGTGTATTTGTGTTTGTCCTGGTAGTATATAAATCTGATACTTGGGGTTCTTGTTGACAAGGTTCTTTTTTTGTTTGTTTGTTTGTTTTGCTTCTACATATATATGTATATATTTTTTTCTTCTCTTGTTATATACTTTTATCAGTCTTTTTGTTTGTCTGTTTTTGCTTGTATACTTCAGAAATCTTACCCTGGGGCCCATTTTGGCTGAGCCTTCTCTTTTATCTTTCTTTCTTTTTCCTGTCTCTCTCTCTCTCTTTTCTTCTTTCTCTCTTTCTTCTTTTCTTTCTTTGGGTGGGGACTCTTGATTGTTCAGAAGCCTTCCAGGGTGCACTTTGATTGCACCACAGTTGATACATCCAGCTACATCTGTTCAGCATCTCTCACCAAAATGACTAGGAGGAGGAATGCCCAACAGAAGAAAAATTGAGAGGATGGGCCTTCTGCAACAGAACTAATGGCTACCGACATAGACATTATGTCAGAAAGGAAATTGAGGCTACCAATTATCCAGGCAATAGCTAGGTTGGAGAAAGCCATGGATGACCAAATGGAATTGATTAGGGCAGAACTGAAAGCCACCAGGGATGATGTTCACATGTTAGGGCAGAACTGAAAGCCACCAGGGATGATGTTCACAATGCTCTCAATGAGTTCCAATCTAATCTAAATTCCCTAAAAGCTAGGGTAACTGAGACAGAAGATAGAATTAGTGATCTGGAGGACAAACAGATAGAGAGAAAGGATCAGGAGGAAGCCTGGAACAAACAGCTTAGAAGCCACAAAAACAGAATTAGGGAAATAAATGATGCCATGAAACGTTCCAATGTCAGATTTATTGGAATCCCTGAAAGGGAGGAGAAAGAAAGAAGTCTAGAAGATATAGTGGAACAAGTTCTCCATGAAAATTTTCCCAACCTCGTGAATGGAACAAGCGTTCATGTACTAGAGGCAGAAAGGTCCCCCCCTCCAAGATTTTAGACTCTTGAAAATCCTCAAGACACCTGATAGTAAGAATGAGGAATTATAATTCTAGAGAAACTCTCTTGAAGGCAGCTAGGACAAAGAAGCTCCTTACGTACAGAGGAAAGCCCATCAGAATAATGTCAGACCTGTCCACAGCAATCTGGCAAGCCAGAAAGGGCTGGCAAGATATACTCAGGGCACTAAATGAGAAAAACATGCAGCCAAGAATACTTTATACAGCAAGACTGACATTCAAAATGGATGGAGAGATAAAGAGTTTCCAAGACCGGCAAGGCTTAAAAGAGTATGCAACCACCAAGCCAATGCTGCAAGAAATATTAAGGGGGGTTCTATAAAAGAGGAAAAATCCTAAGAATATCATTGAACAGAAATATAGAGACAATCTACAGAAATAAAGACTTCAAAGGTAACACAATGTCAATAAAAACATATCTATCAATAATCAGTCTCAATGTGAATGGCCTAGATGCACCCATAAAATGACACAGGGTTGTAGATTGGATAAAACGACAGGACCCATCCATATATTGTATAGAGGAGGCCAATTTTGAACTTAAGGATACATCCAGATTGAAAGTGAAGGGATGGAGAAGCATCTTTCATGCCAATGTGCCTCAAAAGAAGGCCGGGGTAGTGATTCTCATATCAGATAAATTAGATTTTAAACTAAAGACTGTAGTCAGAGATACAGAAGGACACTACATCATTCTTAAAGGGACTATCCACCAAGATGATCTAACAATTGTAAATATCTATGCCCCCAATATGGGAGCAGCCAATTACATAAGAAAACTATTAATCAAGATAAAG